>CAUYQV010138315.1:0-11593 GCA_963574575.1 Galagoides demidoff
GTCCAGATGACCTAGTCCTGAAGAAGTTATGCCAAGATAATTGTTAAAGCGTGGTAAGGAAGACTTTATTCAGGACTACTGCAATACGTAGAGGGACCAGTGTTGTAGGGATCTTGCAGTAGGGGAGAGAGATTGGACTCAAGTCCAAATGCAGGCTGGGTAAATGGGAATTATCACCATGGAGCGATGGGGGCAGAGCATGGAAAGTCACTGAGGAGAAACAGCAGGAACAGGGGCTTATGGCTAAGCCGACCTTATAGGAATGTTGTTGAAGATGAGTCAGGGTGATCAGAAGTCACCTGGAGGATTGCTGAGGACAAGACGCCTGACATCGTACTAGGTATTGAGGATGGGAAGTTCTTGAGAAACTGACTTAAACAAGGTTCTTTGCTAAAGCTGGATTTTATGAGAATGTGCATAGATGGGCCACGCAGAAGATTCAGAAGCACATCTAAGTTTAGCCAAGCAAAGAATCTTTGACACTGTTGAACATTCAGATTACTGGACTTAACCTTAAGTCTGCAGAGTCAGAATCTCTCAACAAGAATCTGAGAATCTGCATTTTAATGGATTCCTTGTACATTTTTCCTAAGCTTAGAACCAGAAGATGTAACCAGAGTTTGAAGTTGCTGGTTGTGAAACGTTGCTTTTTGATGGCAGAGGAGTATGAATGTGGTAGCTCAGTCAGACCACAGTGCAGACCACAGAGCAGACCACAGTGTCATAGTGAAGGGGTTCTCAAACATCCATTCTATCTTAATAACAGGAGTGAAAGACTATGTCTCAAAAGCATATTATGTGTTTTGTTAGATTTCTTTATATGATAAAATTTTCCAAATAACCCCGAGGAAGATGTGATTTCTGTCACTACCTTTTTCTTTGCAAAGGGTCAAACTGAAGGTTAAAAAGATTAGTAGGTAACTTGCTTAGGATGATACAGCTGGAAAAAGCTAGAAAGAGCCGAATTTGAACTCTGATCTATCTACATCTGAAGCCCAAGCTCTCAGCCTTCACCCACTCTGAACTGCTTAGTGCTGATGGTCACAGCCTGGAGGGTGTAGGGTGTGGGGGAGGTGCAGAGCTAAAGCATCATGGCAGCAGTGGGCTGGCATAGCCAAGTGCTGACCTGTGAAGGCCAGGCCGACTGAACCCCAGGAGATGCACTCAGCATGGCACACTAGCCATACAGCATGTGGGTTTAAGACCTGGGAGATGATCACATTTTATTTAAAACTGCCTGTAAACATTTCAAATCCTATGTTCCTATGCTTTTTCTCTATAGTTGGTAAAACACAGACAAGCACACTGGGGGCTTGTCTAACGTTTTGCATTGGGTCAGCTGTAGAAGTAGGGGAGTGGGGAAGATGAGAGGGCAAAAAAGCAAAACCCAGTGAGCCAGGGTGTCCCTGGGATCCTATGTTCTTGAGATTGTATTGTGTCTTGGGACTAAAGATGTCTGAGAGAGTGATGGTAAAAGGGATAAAGTACAAGTTATAAGAGTACTTCACAGATAAGGAAAATTGGAAGAAGCATGAGGCAGTTTATGGGTAGAAAGTCTGTGGCCTTTTCTGGGAGCTGCAGGCTTTTTCTTTTGTTCCCCCCTCAGCTCCTCTCGTACTCAGTGAGTAAGCTCTAGTACTCACTGTTTTGATTTTTCTGTTTCTGTCTTGTGATTAAATAGGAATACCATGTTGATTGGAAAATTGGTTTGAAGTATGGTTTTGAAAAGATTTCTTTATAGGTTAGTGGACCTTTTAGGTCTCTTTATAACCTAAGATGAAGACAAATATAGGATGTAAGGTCAAGAAGCCATCAATTAAAACATATTAAAGTCAAGACATTCCTTGACTGGGACACACACACTCCCTAACTGAGAATTTACTCAGACAGTTTCTCTTCTGGGCCTTGGTGTCCTCATCAGACGAGGGATGTGGCTTCACGACCCCTTTGGGGTTTCACATCCTGCAGCTGTCAAGCATCCTTTTGTAGTGACCCTGACCTGGGCAACTCACCTCTTAAGAGCACGTGCTGTGGAGTTTAGATGGAGCACCTGGTTCCCTGAAGGCAGGGCCCAGGCCCTGGTGTGAGGGTAGGGAAACATCAAAGCTGCTCAGGGGTTTGCGCCTGCCTGTGGGCTCAGCTGCACAATGGGAGAGATGCTCACGGGCAGAGCAGGCAGCAGCTCAGGGAGAAGACACCTGTGTGATGGAGCCTGCTGTAAGGTGTTTATGATAAAATATGCCTGAGGTTCTAGAACCACTTATAAAGCTGGTATTACTGTCAGAGTCATAGCATCATAGAGTTCATGGGATTTTGTTTAGATCTTGTTTCAATTTCCTCAGAGGCAGAAAACACATATCATTTGGATGCTATGGGTTAGGTCATGGAAAAGTATAGTGGAGGAAGCCATTGTATGTTAAGCTGACCTTTCCTTCTTAGACTTGAGAAAGGTTGGCTTTCTAAGTAATCTCTAAGTTAATTTTGAACCTCTTCCAGAATAGGCCCTGGGGATAAGATTTGAATTAATATAGCAGATGTATTCATTTGATGTTTAAAAACTTATGCCTAACCAGAAGAAAAATATTATTTTATCTTAAGGACATTTGCACTAGATTGTTTATTACAGCTCAATTTGCGATCATCAAAGTGTGGAAACAACCTCAATGCCCACCAACCCAGGTATGGATTAACAAGCTTTGGTATACATATACCATGGAATACTATTCAGGCACTAAAAAAGATGGAGACTTTACATCTTTTGTATTAACCTGGATGGAGTTGAAACACATTCTTCTTAGTAAAGCATCACGAGAATGGAAAAGCAAGAATCGAATGTACTCAATTCTGATATGAGGACAATTGATGACCTAGTTATGGGGGAGGGGAGAACAAAGAGAAGGAAGGAGGGGATGGTCAAGGTGTGTGACACACGTCTTAGGGGCGGGACACAATTAGAAGAGGGACTTTACCTAACAAATGCAAGCCACATAACCTGGTTTTTCATACCCTCAATCATTCAACAACAACAACAATAATAATAAAGAGAACAGACTACAAAAAAAAATATTTACTTCTGTGGTTGAATGTTGGTGTGTCTTCTTTCAAGATAGGTAACCATGGCTCTGCTCCCGTAGCACAGTGGTTATGGCACCAGCCACATACACTGAGGCTAGCGGGTTCAAACGCAGCCTGGGCCAGCTAAGCAACAATGAGAACTGCAACAGAAAAATAGCCAGGTGTTGTGGCAGGCGCCTATAGTCTCAGCTACTTGGGAGGCTGAGGCAAGAGAATTGCTTAAGCCCAAGAGTTGGAGGTTGCTGTGAGCTGTGATGCCACAGCACTCTACCAAGGGTGACATAGTGAGACTCTGTCTCAAAAAAAAAAAAAAAAGACAGTGTGCCCTGCCAGGTACTGAGGAAGAAAGGAGTCCTTAGGGCTTCTATGCTGGCTGACACTGAAGGGAGAGTGCATGTCGCTGCTTTCCCCTCACTTGGGACTGCGAGTGCAGCGTGGCAGGCACTGGCTTTCAGAGCTCGTGGGCTGCCACACCCTGAGGTAGGTTGCGGTGGGCACTAACTCATCAGCTGCGTGACCGCCACCCCCAGACATTGGCACCAATGTTTCTGCACTTCTGTGGTGACTTGTCAGTGTCCCGCCAGAATCAGCTGGGGTGCTTGGGGGAAATCTTTCGCCAGCAGGACCTGAAGCATGTGTGGAGGTGGGCACAGTGGGAACATTCTTAGGAGCTGGTGCAGCAACAGGAAGGGCAGAGGACTTGGAGGTCAGGAGGAAGCGGGCGCCATGCTGGTGGCAGTCCATGGTCTTCTCACACCAGCATCTGGAGAGCCAGGGTCTGAGATGAGATTGGCAGCACTTGGGGACGTGGTATGCTAGACACTGACAGCTCCTTCATCTGGAAACCATCTGAGCTATTACTGTTGTGTGGGAACTGATGCTCAGAACCTGACTGGTTGCAGCTCTCCCTGTCCAGCATGTAAGCCCTGAAGGACCATGGCACCATGCCAGGCACACTTTCCCTGAATGCATTTGCAAGGCGAGTGGTCCAGGTGTGGCCTCTGTTTGGAATGGTGCATTAGAGCAGCAGTGCTCATTGGCTCCCATCAAGTACAGACTGTAAGACCTGCTAAGGGCAATGGAGTCCAAGATGAAATCTTGAAAATGTTTGCCTAGTCTGAAAGTTTTTCATGCCTACAACAGTAATAATTAAGTGATATCTGGAGTAAATTTTCGCCTTTCTTATGGTAGGATTTGGTTAACTTATTGCCAGGACTTAATGATCTTAAGATGTGTGAATGAGAAATGGAGATGAAGTGTTTTATTAATTTAGAAAAGGGAGAAAAAGGAACTCTGAGTGCAATTCAAGCTTTCAGCTCTGAAAGCCTCGCTCTCCCTCCCCAGCAACAGGGAAATTACTGAATGCTGATTGCGTAGTCCATTTGGCAAGTCAAAACAAGATATAGCAAAAGCTAAAGGACATTTCCTAGATTGCGTTCACTTTCGTGACATGAAGGTTCTAAAAATAAGAAATGAGGAGTCTCTGGGAGGTTCCTGGGGGAATTTGTGTGGATAGATCCAGGTCATCCTTATATTTTGTGCTTTTATGAAGTAAGACTTTCTGATTAGTTAATCAGAATTGTCTGATAGCTTTTAAGTTTCATGATTAAAAATAATTCACTACAAAAAATTTGAATTTATAGCTTCCTTTAAAGTAGAAAATGAAATTGCCCCTGTAACTCCAACTTTTACTTCCAAAGGTTTCTATTTACCATGTGCTACTAAAACCTGTAATTGCTCCTCTACTTCAGAAATACAGTAGAACCTCCAGAGCTGACCACCTCCTTAAGTTGACCTAATTTTCACAGACTGGACATGCACCACATGTACGTGTCAGTACAGTTGGCCTCCGTCCTTAAGTTGACCACCTTCATAATGGTGACCAGTTTGTAATAGTCCTTTGGGTGGCCACATAAAAGAGGATCCACTGTACATGGAAACACTCTGATTCTTACTTCCCTTTTGCTCTATGTCATTAAAGAAATTTGCTTTACTTATTATATATTCACTAGGGTTCTTAGAGAACTTTTTTTCACAGAATATATATCATTTTAACCCATTTTAGTTGTTGTTGGCAGCATACTTGAGTTGCTTACTGGTCTTACCACTCATTTGCTCTATGAGAAAATGCAATCCAAGTTTTTCTTTGGATAACCTTACAATTTTTCCAGTATTTGGTGCCATTTCCTGTTTTCACTTATGTAAGTGTTACTAGTCTGGGATAGTAGTTCGTGTCCATATTCTTCTTAACTAAGATAACCCTTTGGAGTATTATTGGATTCAGCTATGGTATGAAATTATTGAACTGTAGGAGGGTTGTGTTTTCTTCCTCTTTCACTTAGTCTCCCACTCTGGAGATGAAAGCCTAGAAATCTCATTATCTGGGCCAGGCACGGTGGCTCATGCCTGTAGTTCCAGCACTCTGGGAAGCCAAGGCTGGAGGATCACCTGAGCAAGAGCAAGACCTCATGTCCACTGGAACCTAGTCAGGCCTTGTGGCGGGCGCCTGTAGTCCCAGCTACTTGGGAGGCTGAGGCAGGAGGATCACTTGAGCCCAGGAGTTTGAATTTGCTATGAGCTGTGATGACTTCCTAGAACTCCAGCCTGGGGCGATAGAATGAAACTCTTTCTTAAAAACAAAGAAATGCCATCTGGTAGGTCTGATGACTTTCTAGAGCAACACTAGAGATGTCTTATCTTTTTCACCCTGAAGTGTTGGCATGGTTATTTGCATTACTATTACTTGCCAACTTAGTTACTTTTACTATATGCCACATACTTGGCAGGTGTATAACTTACTGCTGGTCCCATGATTACTTTATAAGTTATAGGTGCTATTAGTTAAAATATAAATGAAGAAATGGAGGCATAAATAAGTATAAGTAATATAAGTAAAAAGATATAAGTAATAAAGTAAATATCTACTTGTAGTAAATATATATTTATAAATAACACATAAATATATTATGTATATGTAAGTATATACTATAAAGTAAATAAGTAAATAAATAAAAAGTAATTTCCTAAAGCTAGTAATAGCGTTTAAGGGATGTTGTGGAGATTTGAACTGAGGCCTCCATTGACCTCAAAACACTGACATAAGCTCTGAGTTCTGGTCTCTTATGTTGCCCTTTCCCTCAGTGACTGCTGACTATGCCAAGCCTGGTGCTGGGTGCTGAGAAGACAGCAGCAAATAGACAAACCCTGACAATGAAGATTTAAACAGACATGTAGCAGAAGAGGTGATGGCTAAGGAGAGGATACTGAGCAAGAGGGATGGAGGGAGTTTGCTTTCTCGGAAAAGTTACAAAATGTGAGAAACAATTCATCAGTTCTATGTAATAGCCTAGGACAGTATGAAGAAAAGGCAAGAGTTGAGTGGAAAAAATAAATCAGGCTTAAAAAAAAGCAAACAAAATCCTCTCTAGATTCAGGACCTCAAAGTTTCAAATCTTTTTTTTTTTTTTTTTTGAGACAGAACCTCAAGCTGTTGCCCTGGGTAGAGTGCCATGGTGTACAGCTCACAGCAACTTCCAACTCCTGAGCTTAAGCGATTCTATTGCCTCAGCCTCCCAAGTAGCTGGGACCACAGGTGCCCACCACAGTGCCTGGCTATTTTTTGGTTGTAGTTGTCATTGTTGTTCGGCAGGCCTGGGTTGGATTTAAGACTGCCAGCTCTGGTGTATGTGGCTGGTGCCTTAGCTGCTTGAGCTATAGGTTTCAAATCTTAATTGAAATGGTGATTTTACTGACTATAAGCTTATCAAGCTGGAAAACGAGAAAGACTAATTGATTGTATACTGCATTGGAGGTGTGCCCAGGCAGGAGGGAAAAGTTAGGGAAGTTAATTTATGGTTAAGTGCTAAGAGCACAGAAATCTAACTGTTCTCTAATTGCAATACTTGTCATCTAGGTAACACTTGCCAGGAATTTTCTAGAGTTTTCCTTTTCTGTGAAAAATATTTGTAACTAGTATTTCACGTCTTTTTTAAAAAATTCCCTTTGATAATTTCCACAAATCACTTTTTTAAAGGTTCAGAAGCAAAGTAAAAAAAAATACTTAAAAATTCACACATTAAAAAGGAATGTTTACAACATTCTACAAGTTGATGTTCAAGTGTTGAAAAGTTATCTATAAAATGACTTTTTTAATAAAAGTAGATAAAAACCATTCTTCTTTGCCTTTTAGAAGCTCTGTTTTCATTCAAGACTTGTCTTAAAAATTGATCTGGTACAAAAGAACCATCTCAGCTTCACCGCCCAGCTGCTTTGGTTCTTCTCTTGTAGGATTTGCTGATTTTATGACATCTTTCACAGGACACACAGCTCTTTTGTCTGCTAGGTAGACTTAAGAAATGTTCTGAGTGCTTTCTTTGCTCCTGCATACCTGATGACTGGCCTGGCAGCAACCTCAAACTCCTGGGTTCAGGCAATCCTCCTGCCTCAGCCTCCTGAGTAGCTAGGACTATAGGCACCTGTACAACGCCCATCTATTTTTAGAGACAGGGTCTCAATCTTGTTCAGGCCGGTCTTGAACTCCTGAGCTCAAGCATTGGCCTTCTAGAGTGTTGGGATTACAGGTGTAAACTCAAATTTTTACGCTGGGAATCTTAGAGATATTTAGTCTACAGAATCTATTTACCCTATTTTTAAGTGTTTGAAAATTGAGATAATTCTTTTGCAGCAATCTATTTCTTACTAAGCTTTGAAAGTGAATGTTTTGTTTTAAATAACTTAGAAACACAGTTTAATTCCTGCTGTTTATAATAGGTCATGCTACTTTGTACCATCTCATTTAGAATATGTTTATTACAGCTATAGGAAAATTTACTATTGCCAGAAAACAAGTCAGTAGATTCTGTGAACTTTGTATTGGTAATTTAGTTCATTTCAAAGAAACATACTTTGTCTAATAATAAACTGTACTTTTTAATTAGAAGGAAATAATTATACTGCACTAATTTAATGTAAATTCTTCTACCTTTTTTGCCTGTCTCATCCAAAGTTAGTCCAGTATGTGTGTACTGAAAGGTTACTGCATGGCTGGCTCTTAGGAACTGTCAATGATTGAGACCAAACCTTCTATTTTGCTTGGGGACAAAGATGTAAAAGATGAGATAGTAAAAAGGAGAAGGAATATAATTAGCAAAAATGTTATTGTCGATCTTGTAAGCACCTCCAGTAAGAGGTGCCTGGGAAGAGGAGGTGCAACGTGGAGGTGAAGCAGGGCTTCCAGAAGTGGGGAAGTTAAAGAATTTTCATGGATTGAACATTCTTAGGATTTCTTTCACCATATTCCTCCTCCATCAGGGAAACAAAACCATTTTTCTCTTAAGATCCTCTGTCTACTATGTCATTTTATGGAAATAACCATTTTTTAAATGGTTTATTTAAAATAACCATTTTTCTCTTAAGGTCCTCTGTCTACTATCTTATGTTTATGGAAACTGGAATAAGTAAATAATTGAGTTCATATGCTGTTATGTATTTCTTTTTGATATCTGAAGAAAATTTAGTATTGTAAGGGCTTTTCACCTCACCCTCATGATAACAGTTCTTAAAAGGTCAAAATTTCTGATTTGAGCATGGTAGTGATAACATTCTAAAAGCATCTGAAATACTTGCTTTATTAGTTAATAATTTAAAAGATTTATGAGTAGGACACATTCATGGGTGACTTTACAGAAAGCTCCCCAGACTCATGGACCCTGCAGCCTTGGGAGGGCCTGAGACCCTGTAAGCTTGGCCTGAGAGGAAAGCTCAGTGTGCCAGCCCCAGCTCTCAGGTTCTAGTGTCTGGCACTCCGCACCTTTGCTCCTATTTTACAAACCCTACACCAGCAGGAGAAAATGGGCAGAGAATAGTGGATATTCAAAGGGACCCCTTGGACATGTCCCGTCTTTGTCTTTGTTTTTGTCTTTTGGCAGGTAAGGAGGCTGAAGATTCCTTTCATCCCAGCACTTGCCCCCTACTGTCTTGTCACACATTTTGTGACCTATATCACAGGTGATGTTTCTTCACCATGACCATCTTACTTTGTGACTTTCAGTGTCCAAAGTGGATTAAGTGGTCCAGAGTTTCTAAAGTTGCCATTACCTGTGTGATTCAACTTTTTTTTTTTTGTTTTAAATAGTAGCAAGAGGTAAAGAACTGTCGCAAAATCTTGGCTTCATTATTGTTTAAAGTGGGTGATTGCAATACTTACTAACCCACCTAAATTTGTCCTTCTGGGCATTGCATGCTTTGTCCCTGTAAGGATTTAGCCTCCTGAGAAGAACTTCACAGACTGTTGTCTCCAGATATTTGAGATGAGTGGATGGTAAAAAGTAGGAATACTGGGTGGACTTCTTTCCCCTGCATTTTAATCAGAAGAGTCAGCTGTGTTTATCTATCTGAAAGTGTTTGTAGAACCTTATTTAAAAAAATCTGTATTGTCCTTTTTTAAAAACAAGATCTTAAAATTCTTTTAAATAAAAATGAAAATGTGTTAGGCAGAAACATTAACTTCTTATCTAATGGATAGGAATAATGTGTAAAAGTGCAGAATTAATTACTTTATTTACATAGCTGTTGACTGTGGATGTAGCTTCCCATGAGCGAGAATATTGTGTGTCTTGTTCACCTCTCTGTCACTCAGTGTGACACCTGGCACTTGGGCACTTACTTGGTAAATTTTGGAGGAATGATTGAATATGTAAGTCACAGATCAGTTCTCAAGAATGCCACAATAGAAACAACAATGGTATTAGTAAAAATTAAAGACATCATCATTTCAGTTATTTGTGCAACTTCTAAACCAGCTTTGATGAAGTTTGGTCTCAAACATATTGTAAATGTGTTTGGTTAGCTACTTTATTTTCATTGTTACTAATTCAGATTCAACCATAGGAGTGTACATTACTGTTACAATTGCAATTCTGTTTTTAAGTGAAGTTTTATGTGCACCACTGTTACAAGGTAGGTGCCCCCTTGCCTTTTCATGTTCAGAGTGGTGAAACAAATTATGTTGAAAGATTTCAGGTCCGTGGACCCTGCACATTTGCCTTCCTGCCTTCCGGCCATTATTTTGGCTCATGCCTGGAGTGTCCCACCCTCTCCTTAAAGTGTGCTCTGTCACCCCCTCATCCTTCTCTGCACCACAGCTACCTCACTTTCCTTGCAGCATTTTAGAATGTGTTTGTTCTACAGTGGAACCTCTGTGATCTGCCACCTAAGGCACTGTGTCAGGCTGGTCAGCCTGTGCAGGTGGGTGCACAAGGGACTAGGCCTGCTATACGGAAATGTGCTTGTGGCGCATCCCAGACTGCGAACATTAGGTCAACTTGAGGTAGTCACTGTGGGGAAGTGGTCTGCTATGGAGGTTATGCTGTATTTTTTTACTTAATTACAGAATTTTATTTCACTCAATATTGTTTTTATTATTGCCTGGATGTTTTCCTCACTATTAGAAGAAGGGCTCTAGGAATGAATCATTACAGTTGAAGGGAAACATTTAAGTTATTTACTATGTCCTCATAACTGGGGAATTCTGAGTATTTTTCTTAACATTAGCATTTGCTTCCAAGCAATAGTAAACTTGCCTACACTTAGTAAATTTTAATCATAACAATAGAATGTCACAATTGTTTTTAATTTATAAAAGATAATTTGCTTTCAAGGCAGCACCTGTGGCTCAGTGAGTATGGAGCTGGCCACATATATCGAGGGTGGCGGGTTCAAACCCGGCCCTGGCCAAACTCCAACAACAACAAAAATATTGCTGGGTGTTGTGGCGGGCGCCTGTAGTCCCAGGCACTTGGGAGGCTGAGGCAAGAGAATCACCTAAGCTCAGGAGTTGGAGGTTGCTATGAGCTATCTGATACACAGCACTCTACCGAGGGTGATAAAGTCAGACTGTCTCTACCAAAAAACAAAAAAAGATAATTTGCTTTCTACCATGGTACTGTTTTAGGAGGGAAAAATTACAATCAAAATATTGTGA
Source organism: Galagoides demidoff (assembly GCA_963574575.1). NCBI lineage: Eukaryota > Metazoa > Chordata > Mammalia > Primates > Galagidae > Galagoides > Galagoides demidoff. Next base: position 11,057 of record CAUYQV010138315.1, read on the forward strand.
GGGCGGTGCCTGTGGCTCAGTGAGTAGGGCGCTGGCCACATATACCGAGGGTGGCAGATTTGAACCTGGCCCTGGCCAAACTGCAACAACAACAACAAAGAAGCAAAATATTGTGTTAACAGTATTATTTTTTAACATGTGCTAAGTGTGACTTCCACTTAGGGTAGGCACTGCTCTCTCTTTCAGCTGCTGCTGGAGCCTCTGTAATACCCTCTGTAGCCCCTCTGACACCCTCTACAGCTAGTTATCTGCAGCCCCCCAACACCTTCTTCAGCTAGTTACCTGCAGCCCCTCGACACTCGCTGTAGCTAGTTACCTGCAGCCCCCCAACACCTTCTTCAGCTAGTTATCTGCAGCCCCCCCAACACCTTCTTCAGCTAGTTACCTGCAGCCCCCCAACACCTTCTTCAGCTAGTTACCTGCAGCCCCTCTAACACCTTCAGCTAGTTACCTGCAGCCCCCCTAACACCCTCTGCACCTAGTTACCTGCAGCCCCTCCAACACCTTCTTCAGCTAGTTACCTACAGCCCCCCCAAC
>CAUYQV010138318.1:0-13267 GCA_963574575.1 Galagoides demidoff
GCGCCCGCCACAACGCCCGGCCATTTTTTGGTTGCAGCCATCATTGTTGTTTGGCGGGCCCGGGCTGGGGATTTGAACCCGCCACCTTAGGTGTACGTGGCTGGCGCCTTAGCCAATTGAGCCACAGGCGCCGAGCCGAAATAAGCACTTTTAATTGATGATTAAAACATGTGAAAGGAAAGATGTCAAAAGAGATTGGGACCTGAAAGGAATAGATGTGATGTGGTCCACCGAAGACTTGGTCATCATGGCAGAGAGCTGTAGTTTAAATACTGCCCAGACACACGGCCAGCAGCATGTAGAAATGACGGACCCTTCCTATCCCTTTCTATCCCCAGTCACTAGATGTGGGCTGCCTCAGGAAGCTGCTCTCTGCAGCTGGGCCCCACCGGGAAGGAGCAGAGTGCTAGAGGCCATCTGCTGACCCCACACCCCATCGCCAGACACCGAGTCCTGCTGAATGACACTTCTCTTTGTAAATCACACAGCTCTTCTAGAAGCCACTTGATCATCCCAGATATTTGAGCCTGTAAACTCCCCATTTTCTTCAAGCTATTTTGACCTCAGTTACTTTTATTTGCAATCAATAGACTCTACACTTCCTTTTAAAGTTCCAGTTCTCTGGAACGTCAAGATTCCAGCAAGACACAGACTGGGGAACCTGATTGAAGCCCCCACCAGTCTAGAAGGACGGCAATCATTTATGTTAATTTGCCCCAAATATGCAGTCACCAGATGGCTCATACATTTCACATGGCTGAAGACAGGAGATATTTGTTTCATTGGGCTAAGAGTTTGTGATTAAAATTGACGAGTCATTGGAGGGAAAGCCATTAGGTTTCTATGTCACCAAACAAAAAAGTCCAGCATATTTTCATTTGAATAAGCTCTACCATGAAGGGAAGCAGATTTCCCAGTTTTGCTTCTGACTTGTTTATAACTCTCAGTAGCATGTTTGTTTCTGGTTCAGTGACTTACACATCAATGAAGCTTCTTTGTGCCTGCAAGTGACCAGGTTTGTGATAGTGAGCATGAGAGGAAAATCAAACCAATACCCCAGGCTCATACTCAGGAGTTAATTACATTATTTTCATATGTGCTGAAGTTCATTTTCACTTTGGGTAGCTGTCTCATTAAGTATCTGAATTTCTACTTCAGTTTATACCAATGTAGCATAAAATTGACAGTTCCAACATCCCAATGAAAATGATGTCAATGTACACACACATACCATTTTCACATATATATATTACACGCATACAAAGCAGTCCAATGGCAAATATTAATAAGTGTGCAGGCACACTCATGCATGTGTGTGTGTGACAGAGAGAGACAGAGAAACTGCAGAGACTCCAAATTTGTGTCATGGTGCAAAACTAAGTAACAAATGATAATGGGGTGAGGATAAAGCGTTGCTCGGCCCTGGTAAGTAATCGAAATAAATTTGATCTTGTTTGCCTTTAAAACCCTCCTTGTTGGAAAGAGCCAATTGTTTATAAACTTCCCTGCATGAACTAGTTTTTGTAGAGTTTCTCATATTCCCCACTCAGCTGACAGAATTTAATACTCGGGTTATCAAGTTTCTCAAGGTAATTTACAGAAGCAATAACAATACAAATGCTGTAGGCTTTGCCCTGAAACTTACTCAGTAAATATGAGAATTAGCAACAGGGCACTACTTACCGCCGGAGTGCGGTGGGGGGCCACAGAGCAGCACGACCCCCTGGCCTTCACGCACAGACACCGTACTTCTCATTTTGGTTTTAAAATTCTCAAGATCTGATGTGAAAACAAAACAACACTGAATTTCAGAAACAGCAATAAAATCAAAAGTTTTACACGAGGGCATTATTTTGGAAAACATTTTTTTAAATCTCCAAGCAAGTGCCTCAAGAGGAGAACACCTGCCCTGAAGTAGAGAAGCTGTGCTCTGACTTCTTAATGAAGGCGTCTAGAAAATTAGCAATACAATATAAATATATACCCATGGATCCCACGTTGCTGTAACAGTGTCAGAATTGGCATGAACTATCCACAAAGGCAAATATACAGTAGAATGAACTAACCAGACAATATAAGTCAAAGGAAGAAATGAAATAGCCTGAATCAAATTACACCTAAAATATGATGTCCATATCTGCTTGGGTAATTCACCATATCATGAAGACTTTGAGGTTCACCTTGTAATAATGACCAACACTTCATGAAATTCTAGTCCAAAATATTCTGTCATAAACAGCTTATTATAGCTATATTGATTGTATATATTTTTTTATTCACAAAAATATTTGAAAATATTCAGCTTCTGGGTATATGTCCTATTCATCCCATGTCCTGATGGGCTCTGGGAAATACATATCACTGGAAATTGCCACATGAGTAGAATTCGAAGGATAAAAATAAATTAAATCCTGAAATTCCATTTCATTTATAGTTGTAAAAATATAAATTATGATAATTAGATTTTTTGTTCAGGAATGTTCTTTTTTATTTTATTTACTTATTTTTAATAAATCATAGCTGTGTATGATAATGCATTTATGGGGTATGATGTGCTGGATTTATATACAATTTAAAATACTTTCATCAAATTAGTTAACACCATCAGAAAAATACAAATTATTTTGATAATTACCCATAGTCTTTTTCAATTGTTAGATAAACTTAAAAACAACAACAAACAGCAATCAACACCAAATACTATCTTGATTATCAATGGTTATTTTTAGAAAACATTTAATTTCTTCTAATAACAATGCAGGACAGCCAACCCTGGTAGAAAGAAACTTCTATTGACTTCATTTCTAAAGGGCTTAAGTCTATGGGGGGAAAGGCAGCTAGATCAACTGTTTCTCTAAACTTCTACTTTAAAAATGCTTAAGAATTATGTAGTCAGTACACTCTGTGGTGTCACTTTCTGTATCAGAACAATTGTACTGTCAATTTGTGAAAGAATCCACTCACTTCATAGCTCTTAAGGGTTCATAGAAATTGCCTAAGTGACTGTGAGCACAAGTATTTTCATCTTTGAGGCAGTATCTGTATTTTAGACCACAGCTTGGAAATGTTAAACTTTTCTTTGAAAAATGTAAAAAGCAAGATAGTACTTCAGATGGCTAAAACCACAACCTGTAGACACTTCTGGATATTTTAAGCACTGTAAAGCAGTACATCGGGGGAAACAGGGTGGCCTATACAGCTCATTTTATTGTTACTGAAAAACAGGTGATAAACCTGGAGTAAAGTGACTCAATGAAACTGACATATGTTTGCCCAGAAAAGAAGAAAAAAAATGTGTCTATGGTCACAGGTTACCCTCTAGAAACATGGTAACACAGCATTGTAACATTCTGAATGTGTAACCAAAATGCAACATTTTCAACACATTACGGCTTTTGAAGTGTAACTGAGTTGCAATTACAAAACTGGACCATCCAAATGTTTTCCTAATGGTTAAATGGGGAAACACATTCTATCAGAATGGAGCCAATACAGGGCAAAATGATTCCTAAAGGTTAAGGTTATTTTTTATCTTTTATTTTTTGGCAACCAAATACACATTATTGCTGCTTTCCTGCCCAATTCCCTGTTTTCTTCTGCCATCTAAATTCACACCAGGGAAGTTCTCTATCACTTATTTTAACTAGAATGTGTGAAAAGGACAAAACAGTTCTACAGAAATCAATAATGTCTCTTCCAATGATGAGATCTTTTTTTGCCTAAGCACCAATATGGCCTGGCACCTTTCTGCCCATTGGTCTAGACGCCTGACTGATAGCTCCGAAGAGCAAAGATCTTTGTTTTAGGTAATTGATATGAAACATTCAACAGTTCATGAAACACAGGCATTAGCGATAACAAGGAAAAACAACCAAAGGGGCTCCCAACCCATTTCCTAGGGCTTTGTTGACTGCAAAGTACTGTGATTACAATAGTTTTCTTTTTTTCTATAGAGCAGTATTTCCTGAATTCGTAGCTTATATTATTTAGAGGGTGGCCTAAGGAACAACTTAAAAACCTTCAATTCTACTTTAAAAATGTAGATACCTGGGAATCACTTAAAACTAGTGAATTAGGCTCTCAGGGAGCTAAATGCAGGGATGTGAATTTTTAATAAACTTACTAGCTGAAACTCAAGCACATCAAATATTATTTTCTGCTTTCCAATAAGATGTATAAGGTTCAATCCAGATTAAATATTTTAGAATATAACTCAAATTTGTGGAACATATGAAAATATCTATAAGCTAGAAACTTTGTTAAGCATCCATTGAGTATCAAGAGTGAAAAGGGATCAGTTACTTATGGCAAAAGTATTTACTGTGAGCCTACAAAACTTGGGTCTATTTATGGTGTGCTTTGAAGATATGAATTAGTATAGGCCTCCTTTCAAGGGGAGTGCTGTCTGGTTAGGAGGACAAAGTGAGACCCAAAGTGACATTTTAAATGGTACTTGCTGAAAGGGCAGTAAGTACATAAAACAATAGACACATAAACTACAGGTGTGAAACATGCTTCAAAGAGCAGAGCTGGCCAAGTGGATGGAGGTTGGTATGGATCAGGGGACAGGGACGGGCGTTCTTTCACATAGAGGGAGTAGCATCAGTAAATACAAGTGCTTAAGAATACACATGTTACGGTCAAGGTATAGCAAGACTTTTCCTCTGTTTTTTTTTGGGGGGGGGGTGTGGTGGTGGACAGAGTCTCACTATATCACCCTCAGTGGAGTGCTATGGCTTCACAGCTCATAATAACCTCAAACTCTTGGGCTTAAGACATTCTCTTGCCTTAGCCTCCCAAGTAGCTGGGACTACAGGTGCCCCCCCACAATGCCCAGCTATTTTTTTGTTATTGTTGTCATTGTTGTTTAGCAGGCCTGGGCTGTGTTTGAGCCCAGCAGCCCTGGAGCATGTGGCTGGTGCCCTAATCACTGAGCTAGGGGTGCTGAGACTTTCCATCTATTTTTGAAAAACTAGAAACTATAAGAAAAAAGTAGTAAAAATGTCTAAAAAGTTTCAAATTACTGAGAAACCTCCTGGCAGATTACATGTGTAACCCAAAATGCAAGTCAAACAGTATGTGGTCCAATTTTGGCAAGAATCATATTAGAAAAAGCTCTGTTGAGGAATCAAAAATAAGGAATAAGCATTCCAATATTTACTGAGTAGAAAATTCTCAGCTTTTTTTTTTTTTTTTTTTTTTTTTGCCTCTTCTCCAATTCTTGCAAACCTTGCCATTATTGTGGAGCCTCTAATTAGCTAGACATTGCAAACAAACCAACTTGATAAAGAGCATGTACAAATAATTACAGCTAACAACATTGCACCTAATGATGAAAGACTGAATGTTTTCTCCCTAATATCAGCAATACCACAAGGATGTCTGTTCTCACCACTTTTAGTTGACAGAGTATTAGAAGTTCTAAGCACTGCAACAAGAAAAAATAAAATAAAAAGAATTTAGTGTGAAAAGGAAGAGATAAAACTATCCTTAATTGAGATGACATGATTGTCTAAACAGAAAATCAAGAGAAGTCTGGAAAAACACCCCTAGTGCAAATAAGTGAGTTAAATTGTTCTCTACATATTATGAGTGAACAGAAGTCAAACTTAAAAAACTCAAAACCAGTCACAATCATTCCAAAAATAAAAAAATAAAAGAATTACTTAGGTAAACATATAATGACACATGCAAATGATCTGTATACTGAAAATTACAAGATGCCAATGAAAAAGAAAACAACGCCGAGATCTAAATACAGGGAGGCACATACCATGTTCATGGAGAGTTAGACTCAACACTGTTGCCATTCTCCCCAGTTTGATACACTGTCATGTGCCAGACTCAACATTGTAGCCATTCTCCCCAAATTGATACACTGTCATGCACCCCAAATGGGCACTTCCTTCAATGTCAGACTGCATATGTGACATCACAGCTGTCATAACATTGTAGTCAAATATATTAATCACGTGTTTGTGGTGATGTTGGTATAAACAAACCTATGGTGCTGCCATCTCATAATAGCACTGCACATACAATTATGTATATACAGAACATACTACTGCCTAACGATAACTACCAACTCTGCTACTAGTTTATGTTCTATTTGCTATACTATACTTTTTATTGTAATTTTGCAGTGTATTCCTTCTTATTATTAAAAAAAAAAAGTTGATCGTAAAACAGGCTCAGGCAGGTCCTTTAGGAGGTATTCCAGACGAGATGACAGCTGTGTGTTCTTGTCCCTGAAGACTTTCCAGTGGGACTGGATGTGGGGGTGGTGGGCAGTGATACTGATGGTCCTGACCCTGTGTGGGCCCGGGCTAATGGTGTGTTTGTGTCCAAATTTTTAACAAAAAAGGTTTAAAAAGTAAAAAATAAGTAACTTTTAAAATAGAAAAAGGCTTACAGAATAAGGATACAAAGAATATATTTTTGTACAGCTGTACAATGTGTTTTAAGCTAAGTGTGTTAATACAAAAGAGCAAAATAAAATGAAAAAATTAATAATGTAAAATGTTACAGTAAACTAAGGTTATTTATTATTGAAGAAAGAACTTCTAAAAATAAACTAAATGAACTATAGCCTAAGTGTATAATATTTGTAAAGTCTAGAGCAGGGCACAGTAATATGCTAGGCCTTCATGTTCACCCACCACTCACCCGTTGACTCACCTAAAGCAACTTACAGCCCTGTTAGCTCCATTCATGGTAAGTGTGCTATAAAGGTGTACTACACTCTTTCTTCTTCTTTTTTTTTTTTTTTTGAGACAGAGCCTCAAGCTATCCCTCTGGGTAGAGTGCCATGGCATCATAGCTCATAGCAACCTCCAACTCCTGGGCTCAAGCAAGTCTCCTGCCTCAGCCTCCCAAGTAGCTGAGACCACAGGCACCCGCCACAACGCCCGGCCATTTTTTGGTTACAGCCATCATTGTTGTTTGGTGGGCCCGGGCTGGGGATTCGAACCTGCCACCTTAGGTGTACGTGGCTGGCGCCTTAGCCGACTGAGCCACAGGCGCCGAGCCAGTCTTTCTTATTTTTTATACTTTTTTTGGACTGTACCTTTTCTGAATATGTATAGATACACAATTACTTACCATCATGTTACAACTGCCTATAATGTTTAGCACAGTAACATGCTGTACAAGTCTATAGCCTAGGAGCAACAGGCTATAGCATCTAGCCTAAATGTGTAGCAGACCATCCTGTGGGTTTGTATAAACACACTCTGTGATGCTGGGTGAAATCAGCTCACAGCACATTTCTCAGAACATTACTCTGTCATTAAGGAATGAGTTACTGTGAGGATTTAATGCAATTCTGATCAAAATCCCAGTAAGGATTTATTTATTTATTTTTACATTTTTGTAGATATAGACAAGCTTATTCTGAAATTTATGTATAAAAGTCCATGCTACAAAATAGCTAGAACAATCTTGATTAAAAGGAATAAAGTGGGAAGAATCCCTCTACCTAACATTAAGGCTTACTGTACTATAGAATTACAGTGATCGAGCTAGTGTGGTACCAGCAGAGGCAGGAACACATTGATGGAGAGGATAAAACAGAGAATCCAGAAACAGACCCCTAAAAATATGCTCAACAATTTTTGAGAAATGTACAAAAGCAATTCGATGGAAGGAGGACAGCCTTGCAATAATTCAATAAACGGTGCTGAGGCAGCTGGAAAACCAAGGAGGGGCAAAAAAGAAACTTGACCTAAACTTCACTTGAATATAAAAATTAACTCAAAGTCGATCACAAACTAAAATGTAAAACATAAAACTATAGAACTTTTATAAAAAACACACAGAATATCGCTGGGATGTAACACGAGGCTAAGTGTTTTTAGAATTGACACTACGTGTGTGGTCTATAAAAGAAGGATCGATAGATCAAAAAACTGGACCTCATCCAAATGAAAAGCTTCTGCTTTGTGAAAGCCAAGTGAGGAGGATGAAAGGGAAACCTACAAACTGGGAGGAAATACTTGAAACCCACTTAGTCTATAAAGGAAGAGTATCTAGAATCAGTAAGATCACTCGAAACTTAATAGTAAAAAAACACACAGTCCCATCAGAAAATGGGCAGAAGACAGGAAGAGACATATCACAGAAGAGGAGGAACAGAGGAAACAAGCACATGAGAAGGTGTTCAACATCATCCTCCATCAGGAAAATATAGATTAAATACAGGGAGATCTAAATACAGGGAGGCACATACCATGTTCATGGAGAGTTAGACTCAACACTGTCGCCATTCTCTAGATTAAAACTAGGGCCATTGTGGAAACTAGCTTGGAAGCTTCTTAGAAAACTGCCCACCCAACAACCATATGATCCCACAATTACATTCGTGGGCCTTCACCCCAAAACATTTATTCATGCAAACCAAAAAGATACACATACAAGTTCACAGAGCTTTATTTGTAACAGCCCTAAACTGGAAACAACCCAAGTTCCCACCATGTATGAAGGGCTACACAAACAGAGCTCATATATACCGTGGAATCCTGCTGTAATGTAATGAAAAGCAGTGAACTAATTTTTTTTTTTTTTTAATTACCAAAATTTTAGAAAAGGGCTTTGATTTCTAAGTGGTTGCCAGCTGCTGTTTAAGAAGGGTGGAGGGCATGTGGGTGCTTATCAAAGGGCCCTGGTGGATCCCTGAGGATGGCCCTCTTCTCTACCTTGACTATGGTGGTTCTATATGGAGCCAGGTTTTCTATTGGCTACTCAAGCACTTCACTTTCAGGTTGATCTCCCCACCCTGTGGAGAGAGGAAGATCTCAGGAAACCAATAATGGATACAGAGAAGAGACTGGGGTCACTCTGACTTCCTCTGACATTCCTGTAATCAATTTGGTAACTGGTTCTTCTTCTGACCTATTACTGATGTTGGTTTCTCATGTGGGTTAATCTAGGCAGTCAACTATCACACGTAGTATGTGAATTGTCAATCAGTGTAACAGCAGGGATACAATCCCAAATATATCTCTGTCTGACTCAGAAACAGTCAAAAGAATGACTTCCATTTCCAACAAGTAAGTTTGGGAAACCCAGTGCAAAGTCAAGTTAAGTGAGTATTAGTTTTACGTAGGGTGAGTCCAAGACCTTAAGAGAAAATATGGATGGATAAGTTCTACCGAATCAAGATGGATGTTAACAAGTGTCCTAACCATATTTGACCAGACAATTAATTCTATGTTCAGCATTTTATGAGAAATTTTGGCAAAGACAATATATGCAACTGGGTATATAAATATTAAAAAAGGATGGCAATAAGAGACTTTAAAGTAAAACAAGCTATGTTTTTCCTCCTTAAAATGATTAAAATAGAACATAAAAGTGGCAACATCTCTGTAATGTTGGCCAGGTAACTAAATGTAGTTATAAAGTTAAAACATTTTGAACTCTGCCTCCAAACATTTTGCCCGCACTTGTAATTAGAGCAAAAGCAGTTCGTAAAATCAGTACAAGAGAAAATTCCATGTGAGCTTTATTACTTGTGTAACACCATCCTGTTTTATGCTTTGAGGCATGTAAAGTGTTACCTCTTCAATTAAAATGCAAAATAGTATTGAGTAGTGATAAATTGTACCAAAAATACAGATATAGGCAACGTAATGGTCTTCCATTCACAGTGCCTTAAACGCCTTCAGTGTTTCATGTTGAAATGTGCACTGACTGGTAGTTACCGAATTAAATCTTTACTCCCAGAGTATAACTGACAAGACTGCCTTTGAAAGAATCAGGTCCTTGCCACCAAAAGAAAACTGTGCATCCTAGGTGAGGGACACAACTACTACAACAGGGACTTTACCTAACACATGTAGACATGGTAACATAATCATTTGTACCCTCGTATTAATCTGAAATTTAAAAAAAAATTTAAAAAGGAAGTTGTGTGATGCCACACAAAAGCTAAGAAAAAGTTCAATGAACACACCCAAAAAGGCAATCAAAATCAAGAGTGCAGTTAGGTTCGGGTTCTCACATCTATCTCTACAGTGTCAGGTGACATAAATAAATAAGAAGGCCATGCAAGGATTTGGTTTCACTGTCAAGTAGAGAAATTTCAATCAGTTGATGAATCTCATGGAAGCATGCTAGCTACAAAAAGAAAAACATTCCAGATGGATGAATAACCATGACCTTCCCTCCTGCTCTCTGGACTTGCAGAAGCACCTGGAAGATCTCCCACATCTGAACATTAGACATAGCCATGGACTCTTAGTCACAGTCAGCGACAGCATGTCCAAAACTTGGCCATTATTTCCCTCTCTCTATCCCAACTCCCAAATTCCAAGGGTCTCCTCCTATTCCATTTGCTTTCTTATTTAATACATTAATACAATTCTCAAAACTTCTAATTGTAATATAAAGCCTTAAAGGCAAAATACTTCCATGGCAAGGTGTCTTTGGAAAATAAAAATTTCCTTTATGTGAAAACAATGGCAAGTTCAACATAGTTCTGTAGTACATTAGTTTTGTTTTCTCCCAATCAAAAGCCTCTGAAAGGACTTGGGTGACAGTATATGGAGGAGGTGATCTCAGGAGGAAGGAGGGAAGGAATGGGAAGAACAAGAAAGAGACAGAGGAAAAACCAACATCTGGTGCATTAGTGAAGCTCCCGCTATAGGCAAGGAACACACACAGAATGCCTTCCAGAATTACCCATTTGAGATGGGAGTTTGGTGTTTGTCTATAGGCTTCCAACCCCAATACTGGAGGGTTTCCCTTGAGGGAAATAATTGTCCCATCTCCATCAGAGCCCCCACTGTGAATTGACCCAGAACATTCTATCCCTACTGCAAATGAACGGGAGTAGACAGAGGGGATGTGACACAGGGCAGAAAAAATATCTACCACAAAGATGTTTTACTCAAGGCTCAGCCTTTTTACAGGTTTTAAATTTAGTCTCTAAGCAGAGAATAAAGTATCTATTCCACACTTTTCCAGGCCTACTTAGGAAACAAGGAAGCACCTAAGAAGATCTTAATATCCCCAGATCTGTTGTTTTATTTCTAAATACAACTTGGGAAATGTCAGCACACAGGATGGGCTCTAAAAACCAGAGTATGCTTTATGGGACTCCCCACCGGGGTATTCTGGAGTTCAACATCAACTCTATCTCTCAATAGCCCCATTTCTCCAGCACCTCTCACTACCAGCCACTGAAACAGCAAAAAGCTAGGTGGCTTTCCCCAAGACAAGATGTCCTAACTTTCTATTGGTGAGATTTGGAAAAAGAACACAGGAACAGGAACAGCAGGTATCTGGTCTTTGGGCTCCACACTCCTGCAGGCATGTTCTATGCCTTCCCCTTCCCTTTTGTAAAGTGGAGCTCAAACCCCTCTGAACCTCGTGAGGTTTTTTGAGAGAGCATCCTTAGCGTCTAAGCCTTTTGAAAAATGGAGAAAATTAAATAAGCACAAAGTTTTGTTATTCCTTTTGAGTCTATGGTTTAACAAATATGCCTACTTCAAACTCTCTTTATGTACCCATTACAATTTATCAAACATTCACAGGTCACCTTATCTTAAAAACAAAACATACCTTCAACGATCCTCATGCCTGATTTTTTTTTTAAAAGATGTCTCCTACCCCAGGTCCACGGCTCTCTCTCTGTTTCCTTTCGCCTTTTAACTTGGGGTGAACTAAAGTAATGTCCTCTAGCCTCAGACAAACCCAGTCCAAGTCCTTCTCCTGATACACTCCAACCATTTGACCCGGGGCAGGTTGCTTCCCTTGTAATCCACGGGTTCCCCACCAGTAAACTGAGGATAATGATAGCAATTATCTCTGCTGTTGCTGTGAGGAAGAAATAAGAAAACCCTTGCAAATGACTTAAAACGGTGCTTGATTTGTAAATGGTCAATAAATGATGGTTGATAGCATTTTCCTTACATTCTTTAAGAAACTTCAGAAGTCTTTTTTATATTTATTTATTTAAATTTTGAGACAGAGTCTCACTCTGGTGCCCTGGGTAGAGTGCTGTGTTGTCACAGCTCACAAACTCTTACGCTTAAGTGATCCTCGTGTCTCAGCCTCCCCAGTAGCTGGGACGACTGGCCTATGCCCTTATACCTGGCTTGTTTTTCTATTTTTCGCAGAGATAGGGTCTCTCACTTGTTTAGGCTGGTCTCAAACTCCTGAGCTCAAGAGATTCTCCCACCTTGGCTTCCCAGAGTGCTAAGACTACAAGCCTAAGCCACTGCATCCACTCCATGGAAATCCCACAAGTCTTAAGATTCTACCACTACGTCTGTATCAGTGATGTATCCATAAAATTTTGATTGAAAACACGCATGTTCTGCCTGCCTCCCAGACATGTTTAGGATACCCAACTGCGGTCACATACTTGGCATTGCATTTTCCCTGCGCACATAATCCAGTTCCTCTTCCAACCTCCATTGCATGTTTTTATTCTCACCTCTCATTTGTCACTTCTTTTCTGATATTTGCTTAATCCATTAAATATGATCATGTTGACTGTTCTGCAAAGTGCAGGCTCTCGCCTCCCATTTCTCTCTAATGTCTCACTATCATCATCTTAGTTGCACTGGGATGACTTCATGATGCAGACTCAGTGGGCACAGAGGACGCACACAGCCCCGCGGTGCCTGCTTGCTTGTCTTCTATCCTATAGAACTCCCACCACCACAAAGATAAGCTTTCTCAGCACTGATTAAATGGATACGTGGAATAATTAATAAAAAGAAGGATTTTCTAGGCAGTGTGATAGAAATTTCTGGAATTTAGCTTATTTACTGTTTATAAAATCTCTATTATAAAAATATTGTTCTTTTGTGTTCTAGAAAACTGTGTCTCAGAGCCATTTTGGAATTTGATGAAAATGATATAGTAAGTGGTGGAGCCGTAACTCACATCCAGTTCCACCGGTTTCAAGTTTAGATCTTTTTATCTTTGTACTACATAGAAGTCCAGCCAACCTTCAGTCTGGTCTCCCCATCTGCCATCTCTCTCTTCCCATCCAAGTTATCCACACTCTACCCAGAGACTTGAGTTCAGTTTCTTTATAAAATATGCTCTCAGTTTTCAACACCTTCTAAAAAAACCCTACATGTACTTCCCACTGCCTAAATGACAAAGTCCACATTCCTTGTCCTAGCATCATTCAATCAGTCAACATGTGTGTATGTCTATGTGTGTGTGTACAGAGAACATGCCCAGGCTTGAGGTTCTCTCTGGACAAGACAACACAGTCTGCTATGTATTCTTTTCTGTATTTCTTTTTTTT
>CAUYQV010138321.1:0-50633 GCA_963574575.1 Galagoides demidoff
ATGTTCCACTGGAGAATGGCTGGCTCTAGCTAATTCCTAAGTGGGGATTGGCATTGCCCCCTTCTCTTACACCCTAAGGATAAAGACTGTCTTTGAGAATTCTCCCTCAACCTTCAATAGAGACAAAAGTAGAATTAGACCTCTCAACTTCAACTCTGAAATCTTAGTTCTCTTCCTGCACCACGAGGCCACATCTGCACCAGTGCGTGAATAGATGGCAACATTCCAGCAAGCTGTGATGCCCCTAAGACCTGGCTGCTCCCCAGGACTGTGTGGGGCCCGTCTGCCAGCCCCTCCCAAAGCAGTTTCTCAGATCATCATGTTACACCCGTGATGTTCACTTGCTAAACCATCAGCTTAAGTTATTCACTCTGTATCTTCTTATCTCCATTTCTGGTTGTATTTTATCTAAGTCATCTTTACTTTAGTTGAGCTACAGCTGTGGTTTTGCAAATTAAATCAGTTGTGGGTTTCTGCATACATCTGCATACATCTCCTCCCAGTGTTTACTAAGCTTTTTTTTTTTTAAAAAACTAGTATTGTGTGTCCTTTACCAGGATGTGGGGGAAGATTTGTTTTGCTTAAGGTTCTTTTAAATAAATTCGAGACTATTTAGAAGAACGCATTGGAAGAAGGCAAACCGTCTTTAAACACCTTGTTTAACATGTTATCTCCCCACAACCGAACTCCCTTCCAAGTTTTGAAGTTTGCATGTAGGAGAACACGTGACTCAGAAGTCTGGACTTTATACTTCAGGCAAAAAGAATCTGTTTCATGTTTTAAATAAGGAAGAGTTTGCTTTGTTTTGTTTAAGGCAGCTCATGTGGCTCATGTAGAAGAGAAAAAAGGAACATGGAAATTCACGGAGATGGGAGATCAAAAGTGGATTGCAGTAATCCTAGTCACAGAGAGGAAATACCTGAGGGGCTGAAGAGCAGTGATCAAATAAAGCAGACAGAGCCAGAAAAAACCCAGGGGCTCACTGCACAGGTGGGCAGAGGAGCTGAGGACAAACGCAGATGCATCTCCTGATTCCAGGGCGTCCGGCGTGGAAGGCTCTGGAGGTGGTGATTCTGTTGATCGAGGCCAGAGAGGGAGGGATGCACAGAGCTCCTGCTGTCTCTATTGTGTTTGGGGGCTAACGGAACACACCGGAGGCGTCTGTGCAGAATGGAAAGTACCAGACTGAAAAAAGTGAGCATGGAGTTCACGAAAGTGTACTTTTGGAGGTTACCACTACGTAGGGGATCACGGGAGCCATCCAAATGGATGAGATGGGCGTAAAGGTTGGGAGAAAAGAAGGGCAGAAAGTGAAAACATGGCTGTCTTCCAAAAGCAGCAGAACCCACAGAGTAAGGGGAAGAGCGGCCACAGAGGCGGAAGGATGGACGGAGGACAGGAGAGAAGGGAGGGCGGCGCCCATGAGTGTCTGGGAAGGAGACCAAGACCGAGCATCTGGAGATGGGCAAGTCCTCGGTGCCCTTGGAGGGAGCGATGTTAGCAGGGTGGTGGGGGCAGAAGCCAAAGGGCAGAGGAGCGGACGGAGGGTGAGGAAGCCAAGATGGTTCAGGAAGCTCTGGGTGAAGGAAGGGCGGGGAGGCCACTGCTGCAGGAGAAGCAGCATCAGGTCAGAAGTCGCCGGAGGACAGAAAGCGTGAGTGTGTTTGCAGATGGGAGCGGGAGAGGGGACGAGATCACAGGAAGGACCAGGGGAAAGGAATAGTTCCCGGATGTGCCCAGGGGTCGGCCACGTCCACGGGATACTCAGGAAGGAGCAGGTGGGATGGCCAGGAGCTGAGCCAGGGAAGGAAGCTGAGCCAACTGATGCTCGTGGCTCTCGCTTTCTCTTAAAATGGACTGTCTGCCAGGGCGGAGAAGGCCAAGCTGTGGTTTTGAAGATGGAGGGACAAGTGTTTAGGAAACAGCCTGTTTCAGAAACGGGAAGGGAAGCAGAGCCGGAATGAGACCAGAAAGAAAGCTGAGGTTGCTGCAAATTCAGTATCAATCAAACGCTTATATGACTTGCTGCTTTTTTATTATAGTAAAAACATACATAGCATTAAAGTGTACAATGCATTGGCATTACTTTACTTAATTAATTACTCACTTGCTGGGCAATCATCAGCACTATTTCTAGAACAATTGCATCTCCCCCACGCAGCCCATTCTGCTGTCTTGCCTGTTCTAGGCGGCTCACACTGCTTGTTGCTTTTTTTTTTTCTTTGCAGTTTTTGGCCAGGCCGGGTTTGAACCTGCCACCTCTGGTATATGGGGCCAATGCCCTACTCCTTTGAGCCACAGGTGCCGCCCCTGCTTGTTGCTTTTTTAGACAGACTCTCACTCTGTCACCCTGGCTAGAAGGCTGCAGTACCAGACTCACAGCAACCTCAGACTCTTGGGCTCCAGCAATCCTCCTGCCCCAGCCTCCTCAGTAGCTGGGACTACCGGCCCCCACCACAACACCTGGCTGGTTTTTCAATTTTTAGTAGACACGGAGTCTCCCATTGCTCAGGCTGGTCTCAAACTCCTGAGTTCAGGGGATCCACTCACCCAGAGTGCCTGGATTACAGGCATGAGCCCCCGTGCCTGCCTGATTTGTTGCTTTCAAAGCATGATTTATAAAATAAGAGAAAGAAATTATTATTTCTACCACGTAATGGTAGATGGTATAGATGAAGTGATCGTTCTTAAACCATCAGCTATGTTTTAAACCTCACCATGTGGTGTCCCTTATAAAACATGACTAATGTTATAAAATTGATATAATGTGTGATCTTTATAGTGATTCAAAGTAGATACAGCTTTCAAGCCCCCCCCAATCCAACTTTGAATTTAGTACCTTATTTGTCTAATGCGGACACGACAGTGAACATCTTTTTCCCCCATTCGGATACTAGCACAGAGTTCCAGTTGGGTTAATATTTTCCTGCTCAGCAGTCTGCTCCAGAGGATTGCCTTATACGCTCAGTATATGTTGCCTGAAACAGAGGTTTCTAAAAATAGCTTGTCCGCGCATCATTTAGAAAGATGAGGGGGTTACCATTAAGATATGCAAACAAACAGCCGGTCTGCTTTGTCAGCTCGGGGTGACGTGAACGAACCCTGCTTCTCAGGGGGAGATTCAGATGAGTCCCTCCAGCATTAGACGTGGTTATTATTAATGGCTTTTTTCCGCCAATGAAAGTAAATTCTAATGAAAGATTGATATCGAAAGTCCTGTCTGGCACGGTGATCAAGTCCCTGACACAATTTCTATTTTCATTTTCTGTAAAAAGGAAAGATTTCATTTTCATTTTCATTTCGTGGCAAGAGACGACAAGATTCCTGCAGTGGGGATGAGTGGGATGTCCTCTTCCCATGGCAGGGCGTAGCAGGTGAACTCCAAGTTTGCAGCTCAGATGGAAAGGCTGACACAGCAGTGTCTGTGCTGCCCACCACTCCCCGACACTGCTGAACCAAGTTCCCAGAAAGAGGAGCTATTCTCCTGTTGTCCTCTGTCCCCACACTCACCTCCCCTCATCCGATTCCAAGTGCCCTTAATCCCCATTTCTCTCCTGAAACTGCTGCTACCCAGTTTCTCTCTCTCTGGAATTGTGATTCCTCCACAGATCTGAGTGGCCAGGGCAACCAGCTAGCCTTGGTTGCTTTGTGTGTCATCTCCAGTATCCCAAGGAGAAGACAGTCTTCTTGAAGACAGTGTGTTTTGATTCCTAGAGTCAATAGCACCATTTTTGAAGAAGTTGGACCCCGAGTGGGAGAGTAACTGGCCAAAGGTCACAGATGAATTCAACAGTTGAATTAGTCATTTTCCTGGAACTACTGTTGGAATAGCCTCTCCCTGAAGCTGTCTCCGTGGCTAGATAGCTGTTTCATTTTTGCTGTTTCAATTGCTACCCAACACCTCTTGCTCTGGAAAGCAAAATTGTATCCATACCAGATACAATTCCATACTATAAGTTACAGCATAGTTTTTAAAATTATAATCGTATTTCAGGTCCTGCCTCCCAGAGACATAACCTTGATTGACGTTATAGATGTTCAGAAACTCTTGAGTGAGGCATTTACAGATTTAAAATTTTAGAGAGCAATTTGGCAGTAACTATAAAGTTAAAGATGTGTGTGTATCATAGCCCTGCCATCGTGTTACTTTGTGCGTCGTCTATAGAAACTCTCTGATATGCGTCCAGGGAGCTATCTGTAAGAACGTTCATAGCAGCATGATTTATAAAAATTTTTATTAAAAAAAAAGAAAGAAAAGAATAAAAGATTGAACGTTAATAGAAGAAGAAATAGATTGTATGTACTTATCTCCACGACATACTGTCAAACAGTGGTTCTCAAAGAATGGCCCAGGGACATCTGGAGAGCCTCCAGACTTTCTGGGAGTTTGCAAGGTCAAAACCAAGTTCATGTACTCTTACAGTGTACTTTTTCTTTTCACTGCCATGCTGTACAGTGGAGTTTTCCGGAGGTTACATGTTCTAATAGCTACAGACTGACCACAGAAACTGACACAGAAAACCCGCTGTCCTCTGTTAAGATAGACATTAAAAAACATTGCAAAAACGATGAACCTTTTTTCAACATTTTTTTCACTCTTCTCAATTTTTTTCCACCATTAAAAATATGATTATTCATCATAAAATACGTCTTTGTTAACATATTATGTGATGGGTTTTTGTTGCATGTAATCAATCAGTAATTATTGTTTCAATTTTTTCTCAGTTCTGTTTTCTGCTTTGGCAAATATTGACAAGTGCAATCCACAGAAACCAAAACTCTTGGGTGTCATCAGTAATTTTTAAGAAAACAAAGGAATTCTGAATTCAAAAATTTAATCCCTGTGCTACTGAGCAGCAGACTGAGAGTTGGTGTATCAAGAATGAATCTTGCAGGGATGGTAAATGGAATTGCAGAAGAATATAAACAGTGATTTATATTGAGTTTTAAAGCTAGCAGAATGTACTATATGTAGAATATACATATTTTAGGAATCTGTAAACATATATTCTATATATGAAAATGGTGGCAATGATAAACTCCATATCCTGCATAGTAAATCTCTTGGTGGATTGGGAGGTGTGAGCGAGATTACAGCAGGTTAGAAGAGATCGTAGACTTTAAATCCATCAGCTCTGTTTTCTTTATAAGGCTGGATGTAGATATGAAGGCATCGATGGAGTTATTTTTTATATTTTTACATGCCTGAAATATTTCATAATACAATTTTAAAACCATACCTCACTATCTACAACCATAAAAACCAATTTTAAAAAATGGGCAAAGGACTTGAAGAGACATCTCTTCTGAAGAGATGTGCAGATATCCAACAAGCACATGGAAAGACATTCAGCATCACCAGCCATTAGAAAAATGCAAATTATAACCACCACGAGCTATTGCCTCATACCCCATTGAAATGGCTACAGTTGAAAACGCCAGGAAGTAACAAGCATTGGCAAGGACGTGGCGGAACTGGAAGCTTTCTGTGCTGCGGCTGGGAATCTAAAATGACACAGCTGTTCCTTAAAAAATTAGAAATTGAGTGAGCGTGGCATTTGGCAATCCTACCTCTGGGCGTGTATCCAGAAGAACTGAAAGCTGAGTCTGAGATTCAAGAGGTGTCTGTGCACCCGTGTTCCTCGGCAAGCACTGTCTCTCCAGGACCTGGCCACCTGCAGCCCTGCCGTCTCCAGGACCCAGTCCACTGACCTGTGTGCAGGCAGCTGTCCGTCATGTCCACGGCCCCAGGCTTCTTCCACTCACATTAGCTCAGTGCCAGCCATTACACTGAACAGAACTGGATAGTCTTAGTAAATGAGCCATTGGTCCCCAAGCCCCAGCATTATAAAAATGACCATCTACACCTCACACTTCCCACTACTCCGTCCCTCGTAGGTCAGAAACAGAAGGGAAATCACAGCTTGTCCCTGTCGCTCAGGAAAATGGAGCTGATACGGTCCACCGTGGAGTGGGGCCTTTCACAGCTTAGGTGAGGAGGGGGTCGGACAGTTGTGGGCTAAATCCCATTCTGAGTGCAGCTAAATGCATCAGACCCACAAGTAAAGACCCCGTTTTCAGCATTGCCATTTGTGACTGTCCCTGGGGGTTAATTGCTCTGGACTTAATCATTACATTGCTGCTGGATGAGAAAACTGATTCCCCAGTGGACAGCGTGACCCAGTCATTAGACGAGCAAATAATTCTAATGAAAAACCCGGAGTGATGTTGATTTGGGGGGAAACATAGAGTCTTCCTCTGCTCTCCAGGATGGGGGTGGCGTGTGGCCAGAGTGACGCTCACCGATGGTGACGCCGCCGGAGTCAGTTTAACTCCCTTCAGGTTGATTTTCCCCACTGGTTACGTTCCCACGGGGGGAAGCAATTTGCTTCATATAATCCTTCGATTCTTCTAACATTGTCTTTCCCCCATGTTTCTCCCAAGATTCCCCCACAAGATGCTAATTTTGCTGTCTTGAGATAAAGAATATCATCAATTGAACTGGCCTGAGGGAGAAAGGGTAATGACGGCCCACTCTGAAGCCTTCTGCAAACCTTCTGAAGAAGGCACAACCCCTCTTAGAGTCCAGGGGAGGGAGGCCACGTGGCTCCTGCCCACCGTGGGGGGGCCGGGACCTGCTGCTGCCCGCTCCTGACCGCTCCCCACAATTGCCTTAATGTAAGCAGCTCAGAGCCGGGTCACCTCACCCGGGAAGTTCTCCAAAAAACATTCTGTGAGAACTCACAGTAAGTGTGAGTGACATAACATTAGAGAAAAGAGTACGGCCGGCTCTGAATCTCTCCCGATGATGCCTGTCCCAAGTTGGTTGGCCTCCCACTCAGCCGGCCTCCAGGGCACAGCTCCACGCGGTAACTGCTGTGTGAGGAGGGAGCTTATTTGATCACCGATGACACTGTTTTCAGCCTCTGGAGGTGTGTGTTTGCTTTTCTGATGTAACCACAAAAGAGTGGTTAGGCTCTCTCTAAATGATAAGGGAGACCGAAGCTGATGCTGGCTTAAAAATGATGCAGGAACTCTGACACCGAACAGGACAGATTAGGTCCCAGCAGCCCCGTTTCTGACCTTTTCCTCCCCGGCCTTTTCTCCGGACAGCACCTTTCTCCGTTTCCCGGTATTTTTGCTCTTCTTCCTCTCCCATCTGGAGACAGAAAGAGGCCAGATCGTGCTCAGCAGAAAGTAACAGGAAGCTTGGGCCCCGCCACCCCGAGCCCCACCTGTGTGACTTTTCCCTCCTCTCTTTTTAAAAGTAAACACAGCAGGATGTGTGCTCATCACTTACTGAGCAGGCACAAACGGAACACAGCTTCAAAGGACAGTGGTGACAGCACCGACTCCTGCTGGGCGTTTAAGGTCGGTGTGCTTCCAGGGAGGACTGTGCCCCAAAGGGCTCCCCCAAAATAGCGACTTCCCAGCCAGAGACTTTTCCTGGAGGCCTGCAGGAGGCGCTCTACATAAAGAAAGGGCACATTGGCCGTGGGATGATGGGGGTTCCCTCCAGCTTAGTGGCCTTCTAAAAAAAGAAACCTTTTCATATTACCTCTTAATTTAATTGAAACAATAAAAAGAATGTGACTTTGACTTTGCAACTTCTTACGCCGTATGAGTTATATATGTCCCCAGCATGTTTCTAGGAATGCCACCACGGCCCGCAAGTCTTCAGGGGTGCAACACGCTGAGATGAACGTCATCTGGGGACCGGAATCTCTGTTTCCTCATGTTACAAAGTGTGAGACTCAGGGAGGTTTAGTACTTTTCCCAAGGTGATTCAAGTCTTCATGGAGCTTTGTAATGCCCTCATCATTCTTAGTGAAAACATAGGAACTGGCCACAGCCGGCCGTGGTCCACCTGCACTGGCAGGGAACGTGCTGGAAAGGCTGTGGCTGACTCCCTCAGT
The DNA here is from genome assembly GCA_963574575.1 of Galagoides demidoff. NCBI lineage: Eukaryota > Metazoa > Chordata > Mammalia > Primates > Galagidae > Galagoides > Galagoides demidoff. Next base: position 7,917 of record CAUYQV010138321.1, read on the forward strand.
CCGATGCTTAATAGCGCAGAACTGCTCTGGGCTCAGCATTGTGAGAAGTTCGTGTGAAAAATCAGACACTATTCAAAGAAAAGAAAGAAATTATTTTAAATTTGAATATGAATGTTTTTTGGAGAAAAAGTGAAGAGTAGATATCGTTTCATATGGAAAAGAGAGGGGTTGGGGGTGTTTTTACTACGCGGCATCAGTAAGAAGCCATGGAAAGAGGATACTGGCTAACCATTTAAAAATCCTCAAGAGAGAAAGAGACTTGTACATGTATTATGATAGAATTGCTGTTCAGTTGTTTTTAAAAAGTAGCAATCAGTAGAACTCAACCTAGACTTGCTAACATTCAGGCACACATGCCTAATTTCCATTTTTGTAGAGTTACTAGCGAATTACTTAACAAAATGTCTCAAAACCCTCCCATCGGAAACATGGGAAGCACCTAACTGGCGCCGAGGGAGCGAGAATGCATCTCAAATCCAGGACAGAGGGGTCTTCAATCGCAGGTCATAGGATTCTGTACTTGACTCTGCCCTGGACATCAGCCTTTATAGAAATGAAAGTCGTCAATCAGGTCTTAGAGGTCAGCCAGATTTACAGCTGACCACACAGCACCAGATGGGGGACAGACGCAGACTCGAGACGGTCACGTGACCTGATGGTCTAGACCGAGACCAAACTGAAATCCAGCTCTGGCCAAAGCTTTTGTCCAGATTCAGTAGCTTAACTGGTTAAAGGCAAGGAGAGGAAATGTGAGTCTAGGACATTACAACAAACAGGATTCAAAAGATCTAGTTAATGGGTATTTCTACACAAGTCAACCACCGAATGCAGCGTCTGCGACAGTCGGCTCATTCTTAGTGTGGGGACTTAAGGCAGCTCCTCTTTGCCAGAATGTCAAGGTTTCAAGTCGTTGTGTTCTCGGTTCCTGGGGTGCTTTTGTCTAAAGAATTACCAACACCCCAAAGTAAGGCAAGAATGAAACAAAGTTTATTGAAGAAGAGAAGGGTAGGTTTACAGAGCAAGATACATTGGCCATAGACAGCACACAGACCTCTGTTGCCACAAAAAGGCTTTGAACCTGGCCAGGGGCTCTGTTTTATATGCCTGCTGTGGGCCTGCCTCCTGGTTCAGAGGTCACCTTGGAACCAGTCTTATTCCACATGTGGACCTCCCACAAGCCTCCCTGAGACCCCATTGGGCGATGTGGACTGAAGTGTAGATTTAAGCTAATGACGTGATAATTAGCCTTGAGGCTGGTCTAGGGCACCTTCCAGGCCCCACTGTCACCTTCTAGGCCCCACTGTACCTGTTGCCAGCCCCATGGGCTACAGAGTCCTGTGCATCCTTTTACAGTAGGCAGCTAAGTTCTGATTGGTGGACTGGCAGGACGTTCCCTCTTCAGCAGGTGTGAGCAGTCGCTGGAGAGAGGATCTGGGGACCCCGGGGGGCCCTGCCCTTGACATTTGTCCCTAGAGAGTTGGATTTCTAGCCGTCTACCTAACACTGGTCTGCACTGATGGACCTTCCGTGGATTGTGGAATTCTACCTTCTGTTGATTAAGTAATATCTGAAGACTATTATCTCAGGCATCATTCATCATCATGGAAATGGAAATCAAAACCACCAGGGATGTGTCCCACCCTTAGTTTGGCTATTACCAAAAAAGGAAAGTAAGAGTTGGCTGTTGTGGAGATTTGGAACCTTCGTGCATCGCGGGGAAGATGTGAAATGGAAGGGTCGCTGTGGAAGAAACACGTCGGTTCCTCAGATAGTCAAGCAGAGAATCAGGACCAGCAAATCACTCCTGGGTGTTCCCAAAAGAACTGAGGACAAGGACGGATGCTGGGACATCAGAGTTCATAGCAGCACGACTCACAGTAGCCAGAAAGTAGAACAGCACACCTGTCCATCAACAGATGAACAAACCAGGCGTAGCAGGTCCATAGGATGCAGGATACTCGCCCCTGAAAGGGAAGGGAATTTAACACACGCCACCCCATGGACAGATACAATCATTACACTACGGGAAGTAAGCCAGGTGCAAAAGGACAAATGTTACGTGATTCCACTTACAGGAGGTATCTAGTGCAGTCAAATTCACAGACACAGAAAGAATAAGATAGCAGGTGCCGGGTACTGGGAGTGTGGGGAGAATGGGAAATCAGCATTTCATGGGGACAGAGAGACGGTATTACATGTGGATCAATCACCTGGCAACAAGCACAGCCACTACAAATAGCAAACTGACAAGACTGTGTGCCTGAGCAAAGACGGTCAAGGCCACTGGTCTAGAAACTCTGACTCGGAAAAGATAGTTAGAGGCAGAGGAGCTGGGGCGTCTGCTGCCCAGGAGGACGGCAGAGGAGCTGAGGGGTTCCCAGCTCAGATGCATCACACTGCCCTGACTTATTCAAGGGTAACTTGGCGCAGACCCAGGACCAATAGGAGAAATGACACCCACCCAGGGAGGCAGATTTCAGTGCAGGAAAGGACCAATTAGGAAAAAAGAGAAGAATCCTTTTTAAGGAGAGGGGCATTGCTGAGTGCACCGCCAAGGATTCGCAGCCTTCTCAGGAGAGAACTTTTACACAGTGATTCACAGCGCTGCCCTGAAGGGTCCCCAGGGCTGTGGGGATTCAATTCGCTAATATTTCTCCCCTCAAGCTAGAGAACCATCACTTAGCACTTAGTCATGACACAGTTATTAAAAGACACTCAAAGTCCTTCCTTTCCAGATGGTTTGGGAACAGGTGAAGGCCAATACCCTGGAGTGGGAAGCTCAGCCTCCCCCAGTTCTGACTGTCCACAGAGCCCACGAGCAGGTGCTGCCAGGACGGGCCCATCAGACGTGCACAACCTTGGTGACATCAACACGTCGTCACGCCGACCTGATGTCACAGCTGGGCAAGAAAAGCCTTCACTGTAGAATCCCCACTCTGTGTTCTGAAGGCTGGAGGAACCAGCCGGGAGGTGTCTGGGTTTACAGAGCCCTTCCCGTGTCCCGTGACCCTATCTGTGCCCACCATAGATTGGAAATAGGGATTTTGCCACAGCGCTTTTCCGTGGAACAGCTTCTGTGAAGCTTTCCTGTCACTCTGCTGAGCGGTCAGAGGCTCCCGGCCAAACCAGCGCGGCTCCCACAGCCCACCAGAGTCCCACAGAGGAAGTTACTGGAATTGGTCTGGACAGGTGGGGCTGGGCTCACCTGTCCCCCTCCCTTGTGGGTGCTGCTCCCTGGGACTGTGGTACTGCGGTCCCAGGAGCTGTAGGAACAGGGTGCCCGGGCCTCGGCCCCCTAGCAGTGAGGCATGAGCTGGGGGTGCAGCCAGGGACTGAAAGCGCACCCTTGGGGAAGCCCACGGCAGCCCAGGGCCTCCCCGCCCCCTCTCGTCCTTCCTGTTTCTCAGGAAGGCCAGATGTTCACTTGTGCCACTCGCCTGTAGTCCTGCGGCATCCCCAGGAGGAAGCAGTGAGGGCTGTGGAGGCCTCCCCGGAGGAGGAAGTGCGGGGAAGGGCAGCCCAGGGAAGGGGAACTGAAAACACGGCATTTACCCTGCCCTGCGCACTGACAGACACTGAAAGGCCAGGGGGGTGGCTTCATGACCGGGGGCAGCTAAGGGGTCAGCGCCGAGAGAGCCTTAGAGAGAGATCAGGTGGACAAACACCTCTTAATCATTATGTCTCTGCAGTAAGGATCAGCTGAAGAGAGCTGGGGGGAACCCGAAGGTTTCTTGACAAAGATCTCCCCATAACTGACTCGGCCAGATGAAATTAGAAACAAATACACATGGAACAGCACTTTGCTTACAGGAGATGAAAGAACAGCGTGGGCTTTCAGAACAGACCCCGAGAAAGGAAGGGACGGTCACAGCACGGCCTCCTGGGGTCAGCGCCTGCCCCATTGCACTCCAGTCTCCACCAACCCTGAGTAGCTGTGCAGCCTTGAGCAAATGTCTTCCCCTCTCTGAGCCTAGTTCCCCATCTGTTAAACGGGGACAAGAGTGTCAACATAGGTATGTCACAGATGGTGGCATTCAAATGGAGGGATGTATGTGAGAGGACTTTGAACAGATGTCAGATTTGGTCAGCCCTCACTCACATTTATTTCCTTGAAAGGTAAACTGATGTGTAGATGAACAAACCGCTTGTCAGTATCAAATCTTTTAGAACAAAATGAACTTTTCATTTTCAAAACAAAGGTAAGACATGATATAATACTACTACTATAAGAATCACCAGCTTCCCTCCCGTCTGTCTTCTCCAGGATTCTTACCCAGAAAACCAGTTTGAACCTCACATTTTTAAACCTCAGGAAAATATCTGTGCCCAGAAGGTGGTTCTGACCCGCCTTGTGCAGTCAGCTGTGGGGCTGGAGGGGGAGACTGAGGCCTGATGCCTCATATCACCACCACTGCTAATCCTGTTTTTGTTTTGTTTTGTTTTTTTCCTGGAAGACACAAAAAAAATTGCTAGAAGAAGAAGTGGGGAGAGGAAAAGAAGACTTTTCAAGAGTCATAGTAATAACCAAGTGGTCTCTTGCTAATAGGATAATGTGGTGTCTTTCAGAAAAATCTGCCGGTCATGGTCTTACTTGTTCCTCACTGCAGTCCTACAAAACACGGTATCTCCAGAGTGGCGGTGGCCACCTGAGAGGGTTGACGTCCCTCCCCCGCAGAGCCCAGGCTTAGGCATTCCAGGTTATCACCAAGGTCATGGCCAAGGTGATTCGTAGGACCACGTCTGTGTTCCAGCCAATGGTTGTGGCTGGGCCCTCAGTGAGGGGGAGTTGAGGGGAGCCGGTGTCTAGGGACCATCCAGCCTCGTGCAGGTGGGGCCTGAACCCCGGGCCACCCAGACCTCAGTGCCCTTCCCTGGTGGCCGTTGGTCACACACATTTCTTTTCTTCTCCTTGCCCTCCTTTCTCTCGCCTTCCTGGCATCCCTGGCACACCCCTGTCATCTCTCCACTCCCTCTCCATCCTCTTCTCCTCTGTGGACGCTGCTGGCCACATCTGTCCCCAAGAGGAAGAGGAGCAAGGAGGGGAGACGAGAGCTGGAGGCAGGGGGACCCTTCTCAGTGGGAAGGAGGGACTCTGAGCTGCTGCTGCGGCTCCTAAACCCCCGAGGGAGGTGGAGAGCATTTCCTTGTAAGCCCGTTGCAAGTGCATGGCAGTTGGCTTTGCCAACCTAAAATGTGCGGCGGAAAAGACTCCCCAGAGCAAAGAGCCCATCCCAGGGTTCTCAACCTGGGGGTCGCGACCCCTTTGTAACAATGAAAATATATCCTGCATATCAGATATTTACGATTCATCACAGTAGCAAAATTACAGTTATACAGTAGCAACGAAAATAATTTTATGGTTGGGGGTCACCACAACGTGAGGAACTGTATTAAAGGGTCGCGGCATCAGGAGGCATCGGGAAGTTTGAGACCCACTGGCCTATCTGGAATAGCAGGAGATTGCACTCCGGACCCACGTGCTGTGATGGCTCACAGGTGCATTCAAAGAGGTCGGGGAGGAGCAATGTTTCAAGATCCAGAGGGGAGTCCAAGCACCCTGCCTATGGCAGGAGTCATCCCCAGTTCACAGCGGAGACAGGCACACTGGATGCGTGTCCTCATGCCAGGGGCTTGTGGGGAATGCTGTGGTTGGGAGCTTTCTCACAGGCTCCCAGCACAGGCACGAGGCCCCCCTTGGTGGACCCTTTTTGCTGGGGTTTGACATAAACAGCTCCATGTTGATACTGATAACCTTCACATTGTCACTCTGTCACTCTGTCACTCTGCTCACTTGAGTGTGTGTCAGGGTCATGGAGGCCTTGGGAAATCTCTGGTCTCTGGGCCCCACCAGGGTTCCTCACTCAGCAGACAGGGTGGGGCTGGAGGGCTGCACTTCTCACGGGTGCCCTGCGGAGCTGATGTAACTGACCCTCCAGCTGGGACCCTGAGACCCTCTGACCCATCCTGCAGAGAGCTGAGGGGGAGGTGTTCTCTCCTCACACAGCAAAGCAGATCCACCCTATAGTGTTCACATTTGGAAATTAGACCCCAAATGGCCGACTCAGCCCACCACGAATCTCAAATGCCACAGGAAGAGAAGTCAAGAACCGCACAAACTCAAACAAGGACAGCAGGTGGCCAGTTCTATAAATTAACCCTGGCTTCCTTCTGAGTTCACAGATGAGTAGTCAGTGACCTGGTTTTAGAGAGTTCCCAGGGATTCTAAGCCCCAAGCAATTGCAAACTCATTCGTAAGTTGGGGACAATGCTGTCTGCAACAAGACGTGACGTCCTCAGTGCACACGTCCACCCAGACTGGCCCAGCCCTGCTCTCTTTGCCTCCTCCTGGCCCCTCCCTGCTCACCCTGTCACTTCATCTCCAACCCCCTCTGATGATGGTGAGGACCGAGACCTCCAGTGCCAGGCACAGCTACCAGCGGGGGGTGTTCCATGAAGAGAGTTCTGTATAAAACTGTGAGTTTGCTATGGTCTGAACCTTGCTATTTCCGCTTGATGTGGTGATACTACCAAATACTGTATTTTCTTTGAAAAGTGTCACACACCCTCAGGAGGAAGTGGGGTGTGGTGTCAAAGCAGCCTCATGAGGACGGGGTTGTTTTTGTCACTGGGGTAACCTGTGCCTACAGCAATAACCTGTCCTTTGTAAGTGTGAACAGGGAGGGAAGACAGAAAAGGGCTGGAGGGAAACCTCCATTGTTAGTGGGAAGCTTGAGGTTCTCCATGTGTTTTCAAAGGAGCTGACCTGGGTCCTGGTGTCTCCCCCTAACCCTTCTCACTCTCCCAGGAAGGGGAGTCCTCTTGTTCCACCCAGCTCAGCTGCCTGCTCTCTCTGTGGGGGACCTGCCAACTCTCAGGTCTCCACTCTCTAGGCCAGCCACAGCCTAGCGTCACCCGGGACGTGGTGAACAGGGTCGGCCAGCTTACTGGCTTGAACACTTTGGCTGTACCCACCGGTCCTTTCTATTAACCAAGCTGATGTTTCTTCTCCATGTCTCCAACTCTCCCCCTCTGCCCAGTGCTGGTCCCTGTCCGGCACCTGGACCCCCACGTGAAGGACGGGTTTTTATTTGGTTATCTGCAGTGTCCTCAGCACCCAAGTGACACCTGCCCTCATAGTGCTAATAAGTTTAGGTTGGACACATGGGTAATGGAGACACAGTCATCGTAGAAACTGTAGACACTGCAATCATCGAAAATTACATCATAGACACGGAGCCGCCGAGGAAGGGAGAAATCGTCTAGAGCGTAACAACCACTTTTCAATCATGGAACACTGTTTAGCTATTCAAAGAGCAGAAACAGGGCGGCTCCTGTGGCTCAAAGGAATAGGGCACCGGCCCCATATGCCGGAGGTGGCGGGTTCAAACCCAGCTCCAGCCAAAAACTGCAAAAAAAAAAAAAAAAAAAGAACTAGATGTCAAAGAGCAAAAACAAACGCAGAATGCTGCTATGTGCTGGGCATTGCTCTAAATATTCCACATGTAACTCCTTTAATCTGAGAATACGTCTGGGGGATTTGTAACTATAGAGAAGCTAATGGCACTAGTAAGTAGTCAAGCTCAGGTAAGAGGATTCGTTCCTGATGGTTAAGACTTCATTAATTAGCACCGTGGCTGCTGAGCGCGTACAGCTCTTCCCGTGCCTTCTACCTCTGCGGGCTTTTCCCCGGGCTCAGTAGTGCAGAGCTCCAGGAGAGCCCTGGGGGTTGAGTCCTGGGCGCTGAGTCAGCCTGGTGAGCTGTGAGTCAGAGTCCAGTGTGTGACCCAGAGCCCTGGTGAGCGGGTCTTCTCCATCTGCATCAAAGCAACGTGCCAAAGGCGAGTGAGATCACTTGGAAAGGTGAAAACACAGAGCCAGTAACAGCCAGCTCCTTTGCAACTTTAAAGTACATAGTAGGATGGTATTTTGTGGCTGCTGGAGCAAAAGCGGGGAAGATTGGATGGGCATCCGTGATGTCTATCAGGGCGCGGGCCAGCCGCGAGATGACTAGACTAGGTCTCTGCAAGAGACAGGTGCAGGGTTTTATGGAAGCTCAGAAACACCGCGCAGAGGAAAGTCATAATTTAGACCAAATAGGCTCCGACCTTCCTCCTGCCCTTTCTGCTACTGACCAATAAAGTCAAGGAAGCCCATTAGGAAACATTTCAGAGCCGTAATAAGCATAACTGACCTTCACTGTGTGCCGGTCCCATTCTAAGTGTATGAGCCATTTAAACCTCACGGCCCTTTGAGCAGTAAACTCACTCCATTTTTTTAACCCAGAAAGCAGGCTTAGAGAGACGAAGGATTCCCGCAGTTGTGCTCATGAAGGCAGAGATCTGTCTGTAACACACGCCGGGACGCTCTTTCCTGTTGACTTCCTCTGTAACTGTCTGTCCACTAATTTGACCATTGTGTACCCCTGCAGGTAGAACACATGCGTGAAATTAAGAGATAATGTAAAATTGGTTTTGAAAATTAACTCCCGGGCAGCGCCTGTGGCTCAATGGGTAGGGCACCAGCCCCATATACTGAGGGTGGAGGGTTCGAACCTGGCCCCGGCCAAACTGCAACAAAAATTAGCCTGGCATTGTGGTCCCAGCTACTCAGGAGGCTGAGGCAAGAAAATCACCTATTCCCAGGAGTTGGAGGTGGTTGTGAGCTGTGATGCCACAGCACTCTTCTGAGGGAGTGAGACTCTGTCTCTAAAAGAAAAAAAATTAACTCCCTTAGCAATAAAGCATTGTGCTTCTCCCCGCATCAGACGGGGGATTCCCTCTGGAGCACACAGGTGATGAAGTCGTGGTCCCGCTCTGGGAATCCAGTCCCGTTAAGGAAGATAGAGGTCAACCAATAAATCCAACAAGTTGACCTCAGGGAATATGGCCCTGGGGGCACCAGCCCTCTGTCTCTCCTCCCCAGTCCCACAAGCATGTCCAGAGGAAGGTGATAAAAGGGGAAATTTTTTATCACAGCTGGAGACCAGAGGCCTCGGACACCTTGCGTGCACGCAGTCTGAGGGGCTCTTGCTAAGCACTCTGCAAGTGAGACCAGAGAGACTTCTGTCGTTGGAGAGGGACTTCTCATCTGAGCCTGTGTGACATCTCAGGCTCTAAGTAGGGGCCTTCTTGGTGAAGTGCTACTAAGTCCCCCTATCCCCTGATTTGGGGGCTGAGAATCAGAGCACAAGATCTACCCACTCTGACTTCAGAAATGAAAGGGCAAGGCAAATAAATATGACAGGTGGTGGCCAGCTGTGCACCCAGAGCAGCAGGAGTCTGCAGGGCTGAGGACTCCCACCCTGAGGCACTCATGGGAGGGCCCAGGGAGGAGGAAGAAAGGCTTCAAAGAGGAGCTGGAGGCTGAGCAGGGACTTGAAAGGTGAGGAGAGGGCAGAGTGAGGAGAGAGGGAACCAGGGAGTGCTCCGCAGAGAGCTGCACCTCTGTAAACCCTTAGCGGCCACCCTGGGGGGCAACAGCAGAGTTCTGCAAGATCCTAGGGCACTGGGGCTGCGCTGCGGAGATTTGACAGGGACGAAGCGACCAGTCCTGGACAGCGGAGACAGGGTGAGCTGCTGCTGAGCGTCACGGGAGAGGTGACACAGAATTGAGCTAGGACTAGGTGAAGGTGACTGAGGGACGGTGGACAGGAGGTGAGGCTGGTTGTGCAGCAGGAGGGGAGGAGTGGAAGGGAGCAGAGAGGTAGGCTGAGGGCCTGGCCTCCAGCACTGGGTGGCCAAAATGAAAGGGACGTCGGGAGTTCTGTGCAGGGCCTGGTGAGCTGAGGGTCCCCTGGAGACTTCCAGGACAGGGCCGCTTGATTGCTCAGACAAGGGGTCTGTGGAGGGACCAGTCCCCTGCCCTGTCAGACCTTCCCTGTGTGCTGTCGCTGTAAAGTGAAGACACCCTGTGTCATCTACAAGAGCACCAGGATGGCTGGATAGCAGGAAGGAGAGCTCTGTTGCCGATGCCAGTTCACAAAGGGGAAAGAGAGAGTCTTGGGCCTCTGGTGTTCTCTGTACGGGGAGGAAAGGGCCGGTGGGCTTTCATGCTTCACAGAGTCGGTAAGAAGGTCATACAGATTCAGCAGGTTTGGGGACAGCTGTGCATATTTATGCAGGGGACTGGGGGTGTGTGCAGTGAGTAAATGTGTAGGTAGCAAACGTTCCACGTTCACTTGGGGGCTGGGTTTTGCCATTAAAATGAGGTAGAATTGGGCTCTTTACATCCAAGGGTGACCTATAGGACACACAGGCAGTTGATGCAGGGTCTGTAAGCTGCCTGAGACCGCTCAATGTCCGCTATTGCTTATCAGAAGAGAATGTTAGTAAGGTCAGTCTCCTATTCAGCAAGAGTTGTGGTGTCTGAGTTGTAAATCAGAGTGAGGAGGGGTCCCACAATTTGGCCCACAGCGCCCGTTGTTAGGGAATGTAGCAAGAGTGTGGTTTTCCTTGTAGCTATCAGAATTTAGGAAGTTGCCCTGCCAGCCAAGCCCCGAACTCTCGACCCAGGAGGGGACTTTCCTTTCCTTAAACTTAGAGTCCGTCTTAGTGGATAAAGGGGCATCTATTTTGGTCTCTCACTTCGTCTAGTGGCAGCAAATCCAACACACACATTTTTGTATATAGGAAATTTCCTTTCTATTTTGACACCCAGGGAAATCCCCTTCTCACACATATTGAAGAGTCATTTATTTTTAATAAAAGCCGAGCTGTAATTCACAGAGCATGAAATTCGCCGTATGAAAGTACGTGATTGACGGTGTTTTTGCCAGTGTTAGGTAAAAGCATTTCAAAAGTACTTGTTCATTGCACAAATAAAAATGTAATATTATGTTTTATTTTGTGTTTTAACTCTTATTATTAAAATGTAAATTGAGTGGAATATTAATTGATCCTCAACGAAAATGCATTATGTCTAATATATTTTTCCCCAGCTATGCTCAGTTAAATGCAAGCATTCAAAAGAGCTTAAATACCAAAGAGTAAAAAGAGTTTTTTTTTCTTTGCAAAGGCTGAATATTTCCCTTCAGTCATTTGAGATTATTAAGATTTTAGTATATATCTTATTATATGAATTTCAAGTTTTCTAATATATATTCATTCTATTTTATCTTTATAACCTCTGGACTTATAATCCACGTCTTAAAATCCCTAGTACGTATATTTTTTTTCTTTTGGTTTTTAAATTATCATACAGTAAAATGACTTCTGATTTGGGTGGGTAGTTCTGTGAACTGTTCCACACTCCATGACCTGTCTGACGGCGGAGCTGAAGGACAGTTCTCTCTCCCCCAGAACCTGCCCCTGCCACCTGTTCCCGGAAATACCAACACCCTGTAACCACTGATTTTATTCTTCTCCACCTGCCTTTGTCTTCTCAAGAATGGCCTAGAAACACAGTTATATGGTATTTTATTTTATTTTGAATTTCTCAAATTACAGAAGGGAATATTTTCCACATCACTGGTTGCAATTATGGTTTTTCTATCTTTTATAGTTGGCACTTTTGCCGCTTATTTACTTGGGTCATAAACAGTGGGGTTTTTAAAACAAATTTATATATACTTAGTATGTAGGAATCATGTTCTCTTATTGTCTGTTGCACTGACCATAGCGTTCCCTAGTTAGGTCTTTGCCTTGAAGTCATTTTCTTTAAATGGATAAGACCTTACCAATAGTAGCCTCACTTGATCTGCAATGCTGCAGTGGTCTAGTCTGATGCAGTATTCCTAATTATAAAACATATCGTCAATAGATGCCATCTGAAAGATGCATTATTCTGGTATGGAAAAAATTAGTGACAGTTCAAAGACTATGGACTGCCATAGTTCAGTCCACTGAATATGAGCTGATAGTTGCAGATAAACATGACCTCGTGGGATAGTTAATTAAAAAAAAAAAAAAACAAGGGGTTTGGTTCAGGTAGGTGGGCAAATCATACAAAGGCGGCAGCAGAATCAGACTGATTTCTGGATCTGTGGCTGACCCTATGATAATAAGTTTTGCCTCTTGGAAAACGCACTTATCAATTTTTCATCCTTTCTGAAGTGCTTTATTTATCCTTAAATGAGACAGCCCTGTTTCACGGCCGTGAGTCAGTTTGGTGTTTTCTAAGTGATTCATAATGTCTGAAGGTTTTTGTTGTGTGTGTGTGTGTGTGTGTGTTTAACTGTGAAGAAAGAGACGTTTTTGAAACTGTCCTAAGTGAACAGGGATCAGCTGCTAAATGCCTCCAGCCAATTCCACCACACACACAAATAGACCGTGCAAGAATTTTGCGGTGTCATATTTAACTAGTGCGCCCAAAATAGACTCGTTCTTTTTAAATGCATCGTCTCGGTTCTACGCGTCATTCCCCAAACACCAGCTCGCATGCAGAAGAAATAAAAAGTTAAGAGACTTTTGCCTCGTTGGGCATAACTCCATCAATTGGAGTGGGGTTGACGCTCTGGGGAGTTCTCGCTGAGGACGCTGAACGCAGACTTCCAGAAAGCCTCTTCCCTCCGGGAGTCAGTCCGTGGTTCTGGGTGAGTCCAGTAATGCCCTTGGCAGAAGGGGAGGCGACAGCCTTGGTTGAGAGACATAGTTGACCCCTTGGCAGCTCTGGCTGTTGGAGATAAAGCTCTAATTAAGCACAGACGGGGCACCCAAAATAATGTATTGCATATCCCCCAAATAGCGTTTCTCTGTTGTCATTTTCCAGGGAGTCACCATGTCACCGTTCCTTCGAATTGGACTGTCCAACTTTGACTGTGGGTCCTGCCCGTCTTGTCAGGGTGAGGCCATTAACCCCTACTGCGCCGTGCTTGTCAAAGAGTACGTGGAATCAGGTAAGCGGGAGGGGGTGTCCGGGGGGGGGGGGGGGGAGGAGGAGCAGGATCTTGATCTGTATGAGGCAAGGGCGTTCAAGGTCGTCTGGTTCAGCTGACTTCTGCAGTTAAGGACACCAGTGTGAAGGGAAGCCAGGTATGTCCTCAAGGACACACAGGTGGTGATGAACCTGAACTATAACCTTGTGACCCACGGCTGTCCCAGTTCACACAAACAGAGGGAAGGAGAACGGCAGGTGGAGGGAACCCCAAGAGCTGAGTAGATGTAGGCTCTGTATCACTCCGCCTGGTCACCCGACATCATTCCAGGCAGACTGAGACTGCCCAGCCCCGGGATCAGCCCCCAGGAGCACTTGCTGTTTCTCTGGCTGTGAAGCTTCTGTAACTAGCTAATAGAATCCAAGTTTCAGAAATCATGCTTTGGCACTTACCAAGGCCCTGGGTGAGTGGCAGCGTAGTCGTGTCTCATCAAATTTAAATATATGCAGTTGGGGCAGCGCCTGAGGTTGCCTCGGAAGGGTCTGCTGGGACAGTCCTCCGTGCAGGGACCTGTCTATGGTCACTCCACCAGCCTCCTCCGTCCCTCATGGTGCATTTTAAGAGTCAAGTGCATTTTCCAAAAGCAAGGTGGGAGGGAGTTTGTATCCCAAGACCGGCCCACCCTCTGGAGCTCTTCCTGTCTCCCTACACACATTTATTTCCACAGACACTTTGCAGAGAAGTGTGACTACCAGGGATGCGGGTTTGCGGGGACTATAGAGGCTGTCACAGTCCATTCACACTAAAGTGTTTATGGAGAACCTACTGTAAGGGGGCCAGGGACAGAACAGGGAGCAGGAAAGGTCCCAAACGAGCCACAAGAACCCAGAAAGCGTGCCTTCCTTTACAGCGTCCTCTCCTGCAGAAGATGACAGGTAATAAGCAAAATTATCACATGGCAAGTGACCAATATGGTGTACAAAGGCAGAGAGAAGGGCAGAGGGCGCACTGGGGCCAGAGGTGTGTGTTGTCCATACAGGCTTGTCCTAATAAGGCCAGGAGGGGCGGGACATTTGCAAATGCAACTGACTTGGATTCTGGGGTTCAAAATCCCACTATTTTGTGCACCCCCCCAATAAAAGACTTTTGATTTTGAGGCTGACTTTATCCTTCCAAATACTCTGAAGACATCAAAGCCCAGGAGATTCTGAATCTTATCTTGACTTCCCTCCTGCCCAGAGTTCTCTCCCTTTAGTTAAAAGTGACAATGTCACTCGCTGAGGACCTAAAACCTTTCAAATGTCACAGACATCTTTGAAGTGCAAAATGCCGGAGCTGTTCAAAGCTGTGTTTGACTTAATGGGTCTCCTGGATCCAGTTCTCTTCCCAACCTCAGGTCTCACTGACATTTGCCTCCTGAGAGCTTTTCTTTTTTTCCTTCTTCTTCTTTTGGCCTTGCCTTTGAACTTGGTCTAATCAGCCTTGTGGATCAAGAGACCTTGTCAGGAAAGAAGAAAACTATTTTTCCAAAAGATTAGCCCGTGGGGCTTGAGGATGTGTGGAAATTTTTGGTTTTGATTTTGTTTGGGTTTATTCTGAAGGACTGTTAATCCCGGCACTCTGGGAGGCCAACCCAGGTGGATTGCTTGAGCTCAGGAGTTCAAGAACTGTCTGAGCAAGATCAAGACCCTCATCTCTATTAAAAATAGGAATATTAGCCGGGCATGGTGGCAGGCACCTATAGTCCCAGCTACTGGGATGGCTGAGACAAGAGGATCGCTTGAGCCCAAGAGTTTCAAGTTGCTGTGAACTTTGATGCCAGAGCACTCTACCCAGGGTGACAGAGTGAGACTCTGTCTCAAAAGAAAAACTGAGAAATCTCTCTGAACATCGTCACTGGGGATTACTTCTTTAGAATCTAAATCTGCTTCCATCTTTGGTGCGTGAGGCTGCATTTTCCGAGATGAATCAGCAGAAGGCCGCAGCAATTCAGTGGGTGAGATTTTGCAAACCAGAGCACTCAATGACAACAGAGAGAAAACTGGGTTCTGGTTTCTTTTGACGTGATTACAAATCCAGTGGATGAGAATATAGAAAAGAAAAAGAAAGTGCCTTGCTGCAGGGATTTTAGCCCTCTCTCTGGAAACTTTTGGCCTTTTTCTCTGCACCTACAGAATGGTTACAGTTGAAAGAAATTATCTGGAAGGGAAGCTTCGAGTCTGTGGAAGTAAACTGTGACCGTGATTGTTAATATAGTCACTGGTTCCTAACAAGCCCAATCTTCAGTCCAAAATCTGTTTAATCAAGTCATAAAACTCTTCCCCTTCCTCTTCCTCCCCTAATGGTGTCCTGGTTTATACCTTCACCAGCCAAGTTTATCTAAAATTTGAAGTTTCAGCTTATTTAATACCGTGTGTATCCCCCAAATAAATCTTTAACAACTGCTAAGTGCCTGCTTCGTTTAGCCTCGCATGTTGGAGAGAAGGGGCCCTTGGAGTTGGCTTTATTTCCTGGCTTTACGTGGATTTTTTCCCCATTGCTTCATCAATATCTCTGAATAGCTTATGTCACATGAAACAGACGCTGTAATATAGCTGCTGTTTTCTGCTCCTGAAATGATTAAAGAATAAATACCAGTGTGGACAAGAGACGGCACAAAGATCCTTGATTCCATTAGTAACCTCCTTCCCAGTCCCGTGGCGGCTTCCAGAGATGCTGCCCTGCCCCTGATCCATCAGTCCGGGGTCCTAAGCGTTTCAGGGCTCACCCCTGTCCACCTTCCCACCTGCGGGTGTGCAGCCTGCTCTGCTGGCTCCCTGCGCCCAGACCACCCACCACCTCTCTAGCCAACTTTTGCTTAGGGTCCATGGCATGCGTAAAATGTATCTTCATTCAAAAATTAGAGAAGGAGGGCGGCACCTGTGGCTCAAAGGAGTAGGGTGCTGGCCCCATATGCCGGAGGTGGTGGGTTCAAACCCAGCCCTGGCCAAAAAAACTGCAAAAAAAATTAGAGAAGGAAATAACAGCCCATTATGTTCTAATAGTTGTTGTTCCCTAGTGTATTTATGCCAGATGGAAAATTCTAAGTATTCTTAAAGGGTCACTCCTTATAAGCTTACATTATGTCACCAGGTCTTTCAGGTGCGCACACGTGGTTTGATGTTGACTGTTTTTTACTCAATATCAGTGAAAGTAATTGGTCATAGAGTTGACCCTTTATAAATTAACAAAGAAGGATCTCAGAAGGCGGAGAAGTTTGTTGTTAGTTCATTCGCTCAGATGTTCACACGCAAAGCAAAGCCTCTAACGATCAGACTGCTTTTGTCCAAATTATCTCCACCAGCTTGTAAGACTCAGTGCCCTGCCTTGCATTTGGATCTGAGAACTGTGTCGTCCTGTCCTGTCTCTGACCTATTACATGTTACTTTCATCCTCCCAGCAGATTGTGTCTTCCCCCGAGAGCAGAGGGAACGGGTCCCCCTGTCGAGATGAGGTGAATGCTCCCCCAGGCTGGCCGAGGGGGTAACGGGCCCTCTCTTTCTGTTCCCAGAGAGTGGGCAGATGTACATCCAGAAGAAGCCCACCATGTACCCGCCCTGGGACAGCACTTTCGACGCCCACATCAACAAAGGGCGGGTGATGCAGATCATCGTGAAGGGCAAGAACGTGGACCTCATCTCTGAAACCACCATCGAGCTCTACTCACTGGCCGAGAGGTGCAGGAAGAACAACGGGAAGACGGAGATCTGGGTAACTGTCGGTGCTGTCTAGCGCATGGGCTGTCACGTGGCAGGCACAGTGCTAGCTAGTGGCAGGCTCATCACGCCCTGTCGCCCTGAAGGGCTGATTGCGCCGGCCTTGGGCAGACAGACTCCCTACCACTTGCTCAATCATTCACCGTAGGCTGTAGAACATATTGACGTACACCTCTTGATTCCTAGATAAGGCGAGGGTCTCTCCAGACTGCGAACAGCTCTTACTGATTTATAGCCATTAAAGTAAGTCTGAAAATATCACAGACTCTTCTTATTTGGGGGGCGAACTGCTGTTTATCAGCTCAGTTAGCTCCTTTCACTCATTTGGGAAAGAGTACATGTATTTGTATATAAAACTTAATTAAGATTCATCAAATGGCAACTTTAACTCGTACTTTTCAATTCAGAAACCACAAGTTTAACCCAATAGACTCAGAGCACGTTGAGACATCAAAATCTTATCAATCTCACTTAACTTCATTAATATTTCTAATGAAAATAAGAGACGGTAGAATGTGAAAAGATGGATAAAGACCCTTTGGTGTTTGCTCTTTTCTCTTCAGACTTTGCCCATCCCTCTGAGTTGTTCTCAGCCACCATGAGTCCACACAGCTTACTTGGTTCTAAGGATATCCCTCACTCATTTTTTGAAAATCCAGGTTATACCTGGCTAGCAAAATGTTCAAGGGAAGAGTAAACTAGGAAAATATAAAATATTACAATGAAAATTTCTGGGACACACCGTGAAAAACAATATCTAAATAAACACTATTTTTCATGCTCTAAAATGCAGAAAAGTGGTTTCACACGTTTGTGCCATTTATCCAAACAAGAGAATCTCGCCTCGCTGCCTTCTCCTTTCTATAACTCACATTTTGAGAAAGCCACCCCAGAGATTTTCAAGTCACAGACCTAAGCCTAGAAACTAAGTTGTTTTGTCAGTCTGGTATTTTTGACCTCGGGAAAGGAAAAAAATCAATCCTTTTTAAGCCCAGGAGTTGGAGGTTGCTGTGAGCTGTGGTGCCATGACGCTCTGCCCATCTATAAATCTCTCCCGAGTCACTAATGCAGTCTTTAAAGGCAAACCCTCTATATGCCTTTCTCGTTGTTTTTAACAGTCCGCATGCTTAGCTCTGTGTAAGAGATTTAGTTGAGCAGATTTGTTGAGCTCTTCTGCATTCAGCCTGGGGGACCCTAAAAATAAAACTCCTGGGGGTGCGGGGGCGCGGCTTAGGTGAGTAGGAGAGGGGTAACTGAGTGGATGATGTCACAGGTGTTTAACTCAGGGCGGGCCTGAAGCACAGAGCATTCCACTGGACAAGGAGAAAAAGATGGAAAGTCTGGTCCAGTTTCCCCCACTCCTAGATAGTTTCGGCTTCTGCCTAATTTTATTAGAAAGAGAGGAGCCATTTACTCCCCATTATTTTATTCATGTTTCCCTCTCAATTAATGAAAGGATAACTAGGGGGGGGTTCTGTTTTTTTAATCCTTCTCTTAATCGGCCTCTACTGACTGTGGGTTGCTTTTCTGCTTTGTTTCATCAACTCGACTCTCCCCTATTCCCCGAGGCGCATTCTGCTGATCTTGTTCTTCCGGGACTTTTCACTCTCTTTGCTCCCTGGGTTTTTATACATATGAGCCTGTGTGTGGTTCATTAAGATCCTCATTTAACCAACTAGCAAACGTTTTGTATTTTTAAGCTCCGTGGGTTGTTCCCCCCCCCAAGGTTATTTCTTAGGTTAATTTTATTTTAAAGACCAACAGATTGTTAGGAGATTTTTAGGTGTATAGTTTTCCTTGCTTTTTTTTTTGTTCGTTTGTTTTGTTTTTCGTTTTTATTTGAAATGTGTTTTCTTAAAATTGATCTATACTTTAAAAAACGATATTGGCTCGGCGCCTGTGGCTCAATCGGCTAAGGCGCCAGCCACGTACACCTAAGGTGGCGGGTTCGAATCCCCAGCCCAGGCCCGCCAAACAACAATGGTGGCTGCAACCAAAAAGTGGCCAGCACTGTGGCGGGCGCCTGTGGTCCCAGCTACTTGGGAGGCTGAGGCAGGAGACTCACTTGAGCCCAGGAGTTGGAGGTTGCTGTGAGCTGTGGTGCCATGACGCTCTGCCCAGGGGGATAGCTTGAGGCTCGGCTCTATCTGGGTGGCGGGGGGGACGATATTTTCAAATTTGCCTTTCATCCCCACAGACTCCGCCCTGTGTCTTGGCCGTGGGACCCTCCTTCTGCCTCCTGAGGGTGGTGACTGTTAGCTCAGCTCCTTCCCACTCTCTTCCCTAGACCAGCTAGAGTCTGACTTCCCTGTGTATAAGTTTTCCTAGTAGATAACGGCTTTAAATTCTCCCATGAATTCCTGAATATGATAATTTTGTGGTCAACCAGTGCCAATTTTCACCATTTCATTTGGAAACAGCCCCAAACCCCTTTGCTCTTCAATTTCCACTTTTGCCATTTTTACTACTTATTTTATGAACCAGGGAACCCTGGTGTGTGTCCACTTGATGCCGGAAACACTCTTCATCAGACTGAAGCTTTTATGAGAATTTGCAGCCAGCCCAGCAGTGCAAGCTTATTTTGTCATAAAAATTCTCCTAGTGAGGATGCTGTGACTTAGACACTGGTGTTCTGTCCATTTTTTTAGAGATTTTCCAAGGCTTAGTGACTTGCACAGGACACATAGCCAGAAAACGACTTAGCCACGGTTCAGATTCCTTCCTGGGATCAACATCTCATTACTTACTATTTCTCCATTATTCTGGCTAAGATAACAATGATGAATAATGACCTTCAACTCATTCTCTTTCTTATTCTTTTTAGTCTATCCGTGGTGTCGTGGCATGATTCAATATGTTAGCAATTAGTGCTCAGATTGTCCTGGACCTGGGTGCGTCCTTTTTTTTTTTTTCTTATGTCATTTACAAGAGATCCAGCATCATCGCTTAACATGACACGTTATTCTGGTCCCTTCTGCTCAGCAATTTAGTCTTGAAGTATGTAATTTTTTTTTTTTTTGCAGTTTTTGGCCAGGGCTGGGTTTGACCCTCTGGCATATGGGGCCATTGCCCTACTCCTTTGAGCCACAGGTGCCACCCTGAAGTATGTATTTTTTAATCCCTTTCCAGACTGATCTAATTAAAATTTCCTTTAGCAGAAATTTCCAACACCTTCCCTCCCCCAAAAAACCATCTTTCTAGTGAAAGAAAAAGACCACCCCACTGATGGCCTTGATCAACCCAGACCTGCACCTCATGTGGGACGGAAGTGAGGGCTCTGGAGATGCCCTCAAAGCCCTGCTTATCTTTCCCTCCAGAACACCTGCTTTTCCCCAACGCAGCTAGGTCTAGTGACTGTGATTCTTTTGTCATGGTTAAGATCTGCCGTAGGACAGCTCTTCAGATGAGCAACCCACAGGACAAGAAAACCAAATACGATCTATGTTCGAATTTTCTTTCTTCCCTGTGTAAGTTTTGCTCTCCAAGTAAAATCAACGAATTGCTCGGGTGTTTCAGTAAAAGATATGTGATCATCGTGAGTGGGCACTGCTCTCATGGCAATGAACATCAGTACAGTGGAAAAGAATGGCTGTATTCTGAAGTCCCCTGCCATCCCAGCAGCCAGTTATGTCACTGAACTCTGGGCTTATTTCACATTCTGACTGATGTTTCTCTCCTTCTCCCAACCAGTTAGAGCTGAAACCTCAAGGCCGAATGCTAATGAATGCAAGATACTTTCTGGAAATGAGTGGCAAGTGACATTTCTTCTTTCTGTTTGGGGGTGAGGAGGGCAAGGCCTTTCAAGTGCAACTTACATTACCTTTGCAATGATCAGAGGCAATAATTAGGAGAAAAGAGAAAATGTCCTTAAAATTTCTAGCAGTGCTCAGGCATGAACTGAAAATACACGACGTGGGCCCGATAAACACAGACACATAACACGATGACAGGTTTCTTTTTTAGGTGGGGTGAACTTGTATGCCCATATCACTTTTATCAACTGTCCTTACATGAGTTTGGGACTGTGATATACAGACAAAGACTGTGTGTTGTGATGTGTGCGCACATTGTGTATAAGTGATGTCCTGTGACAAGCTTTCACACTATCGGTAAAATGCAAACCAAGTAAGCTACAGGGAAATATTTTCCATAAAATTAGTGGCAAAAAATGCTAACACTTAAAGTCACTGCAAATCCTTTCTGGAACAAAGAAGGGTGAAGAAAAATGCTAAGGAGCTGTGCTTCCATGTTCCATGAAAATTTTGGCCACAAAAGGTTAATTTCCCAGCCCGATGTCCTTACAGGCTACCAGGGCTGTCTGTGTGAATCAAATGCCTCTGGGTCACAAAATCCTGGACTTTAGCATGGACATGGGAGCTTACTGATGGAAAACCGTTTTCGTTTTTCAACCTAAGTTTTGCAACCAAGAAGAGAGTTTCAGTTTAGAGATTTGGGGTGCTGTGTGGGTTTTTGCTTAATGCATATAATTCCTCTGGGTCCAGATTCAGACAAATACATTGGAAAAAAACAATTTATGGGGTGATCAGGGAAAACTGGAACACTCACCAAATATCGATGCTAGTGAGGCATGGGTATCAACTTGCGTGTGACGATAATATCGTGGTTATTTTTTCTAAAGAAGTTCTAATCATTTGCAGATTCTTGCTAAAATATTTCCAGATAAAATAATACCATGAATTTGCTTCAGAATAATCCATTGACCTGGGGTGGGGGGAGGGAGCTAGGTATGTGGGGGGAGAGAGTGGCCGTGAATTTATTAATGTTGAAGCTGGATGATGTGTATGTAGACACAGATTACAGTATTGGCTTCACTTTTGTGTACCTTTCAAATTTCCCATTGTAAAGTTTTTTAAAAGGAAAGAAAACAATTCCTGAGAAGGGAGAAAAGTACTTTCGGCTTTTCTTCTTTCTCTCTCTTGGAGGGTGCAGATGTAAAGTACATATAATTATGCTGTTGGTGAATTGGCTGAATGAGTTTGCAGGGCATCGGAACAACCAGATTTGCATAGAAAGCAAAAGCCCAGGCCCAAATAGCAAAACCAATAACGGGTCGCTCCTTAAATAGAGAAAGCATTCTTTTTTCCCATGAGCGGAATGCAGGGCCCAGTGTAACAATTTACACTGAGAGAGAGTCCTCCAGCAGAATGCAAGTATTTTCAGTAAATGATTTTAAGATCCCTGCTTTGAAAAACAATTTCGTGGCTATTCTTCCAATTACTACAAAACTTAAATTTTCTGTTAGAATGAGAAAGGAAATTCGGGTGGGGCAAAAACAGTGCTATTTCACCAGCCAGAATTCCCCAGTACTTTTTTTAAGACTAAAAGTGTATAACATGCACCACTTTTTTATATCTAGACCCAAATTGAGACTCCATCTATAAATTTTTATATATCTCCAAAATCTAATTTTTTTTTGAGACAGAGTCTCACTATGTCACCCTCAGTAGAGTGCTGTGGCATCACAGCTCACAGCAACCTCAAACTCTTGGGCTTAAGCAATTCTCTTTCCTCAGCCTCTCAAGTAACTGGGACTATAGGTGCCCACCACAATACCCAGCTGTTTTTTTATTGAAGTCGTCATTGTTGTTTAACTGGCCCAGCCTGGATTCGAACCCACCAGCCTGGGTGTATGTGGCCAGCACCCTACTCACTGAGTTATAGGCACGGCCCCCCAAAATCTAATTTTTAACAACGAATTTTGTATAATAACCTAACTACAAAGTTTCTTGTTGATGTCGAGCAGAAGGGCACAGATGATGTTCGATTTTAATAACATCTATTGTTATGTATAAAAAAGTCTTCCAAAGGATTCAGAAAAGCAGAACATGAGTTCTGATCAGAGGATGTTAAGTCCAGTTTGCGGGGTGGGGGGGTACAGATTAAGCAATTAGAGAATTATGATCTAAACCACATAAATACTGATTAACCTATTACAGTATCATTATTTATTAGTATTTATGTTCTGTATTATTTATACATGCATACATATGTGAAGGCCATCCAGAAAATATCCAGCCAGGTTAACACTGTTTATCATAGTGCACAGCTGGATACTTTGCAGACAACCGTGTGTGTGTGTGTGTGTGTGAGATGACGATACAATAGGGTTCCCAGAATAGTTCACGTCCATTCCCAAAATTTAAAAGTATTTTTGCACTTAAATTTATTTCACCTGGACCAAAACAGAAATGAGTCACATGTTACAAACAAGTGCCCTAGTACACAGTCACAGGTTGTAAATAGATCTCCACCCCAGAACTGGGGAAGAGGGGGATCAACCCAGTGACCCTCAGTTTAACCCCTCACTAACCAAGCCTACCTTATTTTCAGCCTAACTTCTAAGTAAAAAGACCTGAATTATCCAGCTTTAAAGTATCAGGCAAAGTACTGCATCTGTGGGACTGTGTACTAGGTTGCTGGGAATGCTGTTTATCTGGGGGCTGCCGTAAACCAGGTCCATCCCGGGACGGTCAGAGAAGGACTTTCGTCTGCCTTGTGTGTTTCTGGCCTGGCTGCCATGAGGGACTGGGAAATAAGGTCCCTTGGAAGGGAGTATTTGCCCCAAGTGCACTTTTAGACTACCGAGCTGCTTAGCCAGAACAGAAATAATTTAGGTTAAATATTGTTAATTCTTTGTGTTTGTAAAATATCACAAGCCCCTTATTCACTCTAAACCTCAATTTTTTACATTTGTAAAAATAAACATAACAGACAAAATAATTCAAGCTATCATAAAAATTATAATTTTAGGAGTTAAATTCATTATCTTTATTTGTATCTATTTATATGTTTACTGTTCTTATTTTAGTGACTGTTGTGTTTCTTTACTGTTTCACATAGAATTTTCTTTCATATGCTGGAGTGTTCATCGCTATAGAACCATGACTGCCTTCCATTGTGTGCTTTTGGGGGGCCTAGGCTACAGCGATGTTATCATAAGTTGCTCATCTCAGAGCCCTTCAGCCTTTTGGAAGGATGTCACCTGGGTATAGGGCACAGTGGGCAGTGACTACCCAGAGAAGTTTCACTGGTCCTCACCAGCTCAGAGTAAACTGAATAGGTGTGAATTGGATGGTGGGAGTAGATGACTAGGAAATGCACAGAATTACTAGACACTAGAAAAGGTGCAGGGATCCATCAACCATCCAGCTCTTTCCACATTGGTGAGTGTAGTCTGCAGCTGACACCTCTGGTCACTGTGGACATCAGGAACTAGGACTCAAATGACTTCCCAAAGTTCTTTTGCTCTCACACAAACATCTGGCCAGGTCCCTTCTATGAACACCCAGATGCCCGGCATCCCGGCACCTCAGATATGCTGGTCCCAACTCGTTTTCAGTAAACACGTGATTCTCTAGAATCACAGACAGCAAAGCATTGGCCACTTCCTGCCTTTTCTGGCTGACTCATCACTGAGTCTGGTGATGAAGAGAGGTAGATGAATACCTTCAGAATTCTGATTTCTGGTTTTAAAACCCAAAAGAGGATAATTCAGCCCAGTCATAGAGAAGCAAAGGACTGAACCAGCAGCCTAACTTCACTGTTTTTGCCTCCACTCATACGTTCCATGGTAACTCAGTTTCACAGAAGTGTCAGACCCCCCTGAGTAGGTTCTGGGACTGTCACTGGTGTAGGCAGAACTCACCCCTCTCTGCTCCTTACCCGGCTGAACAGCCGTAGTGCAGAACTTCATGCCAACCCCTCTCATCTTCCTGCAGACACAAAGGACATGAGTGAATTTGAAGCAGAAGGCTTCTTCGCCCTGCACCACCGCCGGGGAGCCATCAAGCAGGCCAAAGTCCACCACGTGAAATGCCACGAGTTCTCCGCCACCTTCTTCCCACAGCCCACTTTCTGCTCGGTCTGCCATGAGTTTGTCTGGTACAGTAACTCGGCGTCTCACTCCCAGCTCCCGGTTGTGCGTTTTCTTGCATGCTCTTAACCGGTGAGGCCTGGGACCCCCCACAGCAGAGCAGGAGGGGCTCAGGGATCAGTGCTATGTGGGAGTTGCTGATGTGGCATGGCCTGGGCTGAAGGGTTCAAAGGGTGCAATCCAGCAAAAGACTTCAGGACGTGATTCCTGTACAGCCGGGAAGCCAGGTCCGATCTGGAAAGCAGCTCAGAGGACTTTAGTTTCTGACTAACCGGAGGTTGCTGGGGGGTGGGGGGAGGTGAGCAGGGAGAAACAGACGAGGAAGGCATCTTTATTATATGCCTGGTCTACAGTTTTATGGTCTAAACTTCCTCTGCCCGGCAGCACAATCGTACTGGTGCAATTGTTTGCAACAGACAGCGCTTTCCCATTGTAGCTAATGGATAAAACTCTCACGAGGCTCCTGGGTGCCTTAACAGCCATTGAGCAGATATCAGTTTAAGCCTCAGGAACCACACAGCACAGCTGTGATAGAGAAGAGCCTTGAAATGACTCCCGATTCTGCTTCTCAGTGCCCTCGACTAATGAAGTACACTCTCCCTCTGGACCACTGGGGAAGCTGTCAGCACGCAACCCCGCCTACCCAGGGTATCCAAAGGCCACATAGACTTCTGGTGGATTTTCATCAACTTGTTTTCATCTAATTACTTAAAGCTCCTTTCTAATAATGACGCTGTGCAGAAAACGGTCTTAAACTTGAGACTTCGCCAGTTGCAAATATTCTCAGACACTCAGAAAAAGGGACTAGAGTGAGCCACAGATGTCTTTGTTCATCCGAGGAAAGCTCAGCCAGGCAATGAATGTTCAAGTCTAGCACAGAGAAACCCGCTCCCAGGAGCCCCAGGCTGCGGGTTTGGGCCATGCATTTTAACTTCTCTCTGTGTGTTTACAAAATACAAAAGGGAAAAGGAAACTGGGCGTTCTTCAATCGTTTAATTATCAAACCTTTAACAAAGCAGCTTATTTAAAAAAAAGAAAGAAAGAAAGAAAAAGAACACTCTTAGTTAATGACACACCAGGGCCACACATCAGAAAACGCTTTGTGATCCTGAGAAGTTCTTGGGTCTCCTTTGCCTCTTAAGTGTTTTTGCTGCTGATGCTGACATGGGACCCCAAATAAAACCAGCCCTGTGCTTTGTTTATTTCAGGGGCCTGAACAAGCAGGGCTACCAGTGCCGACGTAAGTAAAAGGATTTCTGGTGCACCATCGTCCTTCTTTTCATTTAGTTATTTAGTTGTTCATTAATGTCTGAAAATCTTATGCTGTGACCGTCTCTTTCCAGAATGCAATGCAGCTATTCACAAGAAGTGTATCGATAAAGTCATAGCCAAGTGCACGGGATCAGCTGTGAACAGCCGGGAGACCATGGTGCGTGTCGAGGTGGCTCTCTGTGCCTGACGTGCGATGATTTTATCCTCATATTAAATTTTGTAGCCCACTAATTCTGTTTAATAATGCCTGAGCTGGAATCCTGACACTTAGCAAACATCATCGGTCTTCCCCCTCAAATCTTTCCCCATCAATAATGATTATTACTGAGTTACCAAAACCGGAGGGCGAGTAAGCAAAGCACCATAAGAATTGTAATGACTCTCCCCTTTCCAGAAAAATGCAATAGGAAGTGGCCAGGAAGTGCCGTTGTGATTTCCCCACCCCCACCCACAGGTGGTTATCGAGGAAGCTGCTTTGCTGAGCTCCTTCCTAAAGGCCTAAAGGAAGTGTTTCATTAGAAATTTCTGCAGAGATTGTAAGTCTTAAGAAAATTAAATATTTTATCTTGCACAAGCAAGACGCTGGCATTCTTACCAGGAATCCGACTAGCCTAGTTTTTCATTGTTCATTGGACAAGTTTTGATTTTAAACTCTGGAAAACTGAAAAAAAAAAAGAAATCTTATGGTCTATCTACCAATAACACCCCTCCCTCACTCCCCTCTCCCGGCCCCTCAAGATTTTACATTTATTTTGAGACAGAGAAGAGAATGGAAAGGCTCTTCCTCTGACTGCCAAGCTCACAGGTTGCTGGCTGTGTGACCGAGGCAAGTTTCTTGTCCCCTCTGAGCTTCCTCTCCTCATCTGTCAAACGAGAAGAGTGATGGGAGCTACTCCCAATGGGGTGTGTTGGAAACCACGGGCTCGTGTGGGAGATGACGCAGGTGACACGTCTGACTATTGCACCGGGTGGGAGGTGTGGCTGGGCTGCTCTTCCCGCCTCTGTTCGTGAGTAATAGGTGTGAAGACTCCTCCCACATCAGGCCCTCACACTGGTCAGCCCATAGAGACGGTTCCTTTAGAGGAGGCTCTTTGTTACATCTTCAAAAGGTTAAAGCACAAGCCCTGGACTGAGAGAGAAAAAGAAGTATTTATATTAGAGGAGGAAGGAAAGCTTCATTTATCTAAAAGGGAGTGGCATAGCCTCTGCTCTCATTTAAATAAACACCCCGCGTGCCAGTCCCCGCGAGCATGGACAGCAGCGGTCTGCAGGGTGCTGGCCCCTCACCTGCAATCACGGAGGCTGTCCACCTTCTTCAGACGGGGCTGTCAGCCTTGCCAGTGAAGGCGGTTTAATCAGTGCTTCCATCATGGTCTCCAGTCTCAGCCTTTGCCTTTCTTTCAGTTCCACAAGGAGAGATTCAAAATTGACATGCCGCACAGATTCAAAGTCTACAACTACAAGAGCCCAACCTTCTGCGAGCACTGCGGGACTCTGCTGTGGGGGCTGGCGCGGCAGGGGCTCAAGTGTGATGGTGAGTCGGCAGGCAGTGAGCGCCGCCCCGGGGGTGCTCAGGGCCACTGTCTGGGGAGCAGAAGGGAGGACGTAAGGCATTGTTTCCACACTCATCCCAGAGAAGCCCCGAGGGTGAATGCCATCTTCCTGGGACCACATGCTGCCCTGTCGCTTTCCTTTCACCCTGCTGACCCCTCATCTTTGCATTGCAGCAAAGCACACAGTAGTTCAGGTTCAAGGCCAAGGCCCTTGGTCATGTTGCCTTGTGTCATTCTGTGGCCCTGGGGAGAGATGAGGGCAGAATATATATATATATCCTTTGACTGGACTCACTGCCAAGATCCCACTTCACTCGGACCCAACCCACTGATTCTTTGGTGAGTCCTGGGAAGCCCGTTCCAGGTTCAAGTAGGTCTAGCTGTACAACGCCCTGGCAGCCCCTTTGCACCAGATGGCAAGATTCCCGCTGTCCTCTCCTCAAGGAGCAAGCCCAGTGCATCCAGGCGGCCAGTGCCTCGTCCTGCACAGACAGGTTCTGCCACGTGAACCTGAAAGTTAATCCCCAAACCATCTCTGGGCATTCAGAGTGTCCAGGCAGAGGCCAGTCCAGCTCTGGGTCCCATCTCCCCTTCCCCGGTCCTTCCTCAGCTTCACTGCACAGCCTCGCCCCTCTTTACCAGTGCAGTTATTCAAACCCACCCTGAGAAAAGGAAGCACAAAAAGACTGTTGCTCCAGAACTCTGGCTGCTAAGGCAATAGGGATGGACATGCAGAACTAGGGAGTAGGGAGGGAGAAAAGTCCCACCAGAAAGTGACGGATCACTGCGGCTTGCGATAGACGCCCAGTCACAGAGGGAGAACCCCCACCAATGCACGCAGGTGACACGTGCCTTTCTCCTAAGGAACCGTTAAACAGAGGGGCCACGTGACATTTTTCCTTGACAACCCTATTTTAACTCATGCCACTGGTGGAATGTGCCTTCTCACTTAAGTGCTGAAGGTGGCCGGGAGCTCCTTGCCCATTCTCTCTGTCCTCACACTAGTAACGTTCCCGCGCGTGGTGGAGCCCCCTTGTGGAGGCAGGAGGAGGTGAGGTTTCCAAAACCCAAAGCCACCATCACAGGGGGTCAGCATCAGCCTTGAGAATCTCCCGGTGTCCCACGGACACACCTCTGTCTATGCACCTGTTCAAGAAGATGGGAGTAGGCAGAGGACTGAGGGTGCACAGGCAAAACGTAACACCCCCGTGTTCTCTGTGCACGACCAGAAACGTGAATAATGCAATCCTCACCAGGTGGTTCTCTGGGGAGGTCAGGGGTTCCATCCCGGGAACCTAGAACCTCCCAAGGGTTCCTGGCATTATTTCCCGCCTCACTGCCTGCCCTGTTCCGACGCTCTCCTTCCCATTCCATCCTCTCCCACTCTCTCCCACCACCTCCTTTCAAGCACCCCTCCCTCTCATCTCTGCTGCCCCTCCTCCCTCCTCCCTTCCCCCCTCCCCCCTGCATTTTCCCTCCTCAGCTCTGCTCTGTCCGGGACCACTCTCCTGGCTCCCCATCTTTCTCACCCTCTCCTCCAGCTCCTTCCCCTCTTTGCCTGGCTCTTCAGTCTCTTCCTAGCAGGAGGGGCCTCCTGTCATCTTTACCCTGCCTCTTTCCTCTTCCTATCATAATTCCTATGAAAATAGTCACCAAGGGGGACTGTTTCCACTCACAGAGATCAAGTTGCCGCCTGATAGGTCAGTAGCAAAGACTTCTGTAGCAACCTTGTAGAGAGGACACGGCCTTTCTTCACGACCATTCAGAGATAAACATGACTCAGGCAGCAATTTGAAGAAGCAAAGTAAAACCCCAGTCCTGATGTCCCAAATCCTTCCCTCACTGCGCACTGCAGCCACCACACACAGGAAAACGGGGCTGGGCCACCCAGGTGGAAACCTGACCCCTACTTAGCAAGTCAGTGTTGGATTCCAGGGACGGCCCAGAATCCAGAGGCCTTCGATCAAACCAGGTCTCCTGTTGTAAAGACTTGAGATAGACATAAAAGATTTCTCTTAGATAGATTTTTGTGGCTGAATCTGTGCGTCTACACTGACTCTAGTAGGAGTTGTTATCTACGTGGAAAATGCTGCCTGTATTTTGTCTTTGTGAACTGTCTGAGGAGGAGGGAACCAGTGAAAACTTTAGGTGAGGGCTGCCCGAGTTTCATTTAAATATCTGATGATATCCGTCAACGCAGCCAGGGATGGAGATGAAAGACAAGTGGTGTTTGCTGAGCACCTGCCCGATGGCAATCACCGTGCTCAGCTCTTTGCACAAATAATTTGCAGATGAGATTAAAGCCTCGTGATTTTATGGCACTGACTGCCTGATTCCATTAGCACGATCCCCACTTACAGATTTTTGCAGAAGCAGGTAGTATGTGAGATTAGAGTTCCGTCAACTGGAGTATGGAAATCTCTGTTGGAATTTTTCTTATCTTAATGGTAATGTTTCATGAGGAAAATTTGGATTTTCTAAAATGAACAGCACGATGTAACAGTGGTCTTTGCACAGACCCACGTGCCCTAAACTGAGAGGCTTCCATGGTCACAGAAACTGTCTTTGGGATGCTTGAGACAGAGTACTCGCCCCGCATTGCTAAGCTGGAACACTGTGTAGATCATTAGTTCAGTGCCAGGGAGCCCCAATTTGAAGCCCATGGGAGGTGCATGACGTCCCAGTGTCATGCAGTGCCCACGTGCTGTGGGAGCCACGACCAGCACACAGATGTCCTCCCTACCAGTGCTCAAGTATTTCCCATCATTTTTTTTGTTTCTTTATAACACCTCATGTGACTTATAAAATGAAAGAAAATTTTGGTTCCTTTTCTTCGAGCTACTTTCTGGAACTAGGTCATAGATGTGCAAGCAACCTCACTTTCTTTATAGCCTTGAGACTCACTTAATCAGGACTCAATCTAATAATTGCTGGG
The DNA here is from genome assembly GCA_963574575.1 of Galagoides demidoff. Lineage (NCBI taxonomy): Eukaryota > Metazoa > Chordata > Mammalia > Primates > Galagidae > Galagoides > Galagoides demidoff. The sequence goes on from CAUYQV010138321.1 coordinate 38,137, forward strand.
GCCACCTACCCTTCCTATGATTCTACAAGATTTGGGGAGACCAGTAGGGGGAGAAAACCGAGTGGTGGTCTCTAGTACCAGGTGCTATTGGTATCGTCACCTGTGCCCGATGAACAGGTGAAGCCCATGACTTCTGTTTCTGCAGCACGCGGATTTTTATCGAAGCTGGGGTCCCCGTGCCTGCCCAGTCTCCCAGGTGTGCTCTGGCACAGCCTTTCCTGGGTCCACAAAAGCTCACTCTTCTCCAAAGTCCAGAGAGGCAAGGGGGCCCTACCACTCTTGGATTGCCCTACCACCCAGTGCTCTCAGGCACTCACCTGATCCCCTCGTCCCCAGGCAAGTTGGATCCTGAGAGAAGGGTTCATCTTTGTGCAAGAAATAGCCTGGGCAAAGGTGCGGGGATGGGAGTGGGGACCTGGAAGGAAAGCCATTTGGGGGGAAAGATGCTTCAGATAATATGCCAACCAATCCACCTGCCACAAAGACACTGCAATGATCATCCCGGAGAGGCCAGTGGGAGGTTAAGGGACTCGCTTTCAGCTGGGTCACGGGAGCCAGGGCATCCTCAAGCCACAGTGCCCAGTGCCCGTCTCTGGGAAACCATGGCCACCATCTCCCTGCACCTGGGCCTGGCACTGGCCACAGGAGGTTTTGCTGTGCTATCTGGACAGCTCTCAGAAGTGCGCCTGATGAACAAAGCAGAGGTGCTGTGGACCCCAGGAAGATTGTGGGCTGTGGGGAGGACCAGATGGAGTGCGCTGAGCAGGAGGGGAAAGCAGAGAAGCAGACGTGGGCAGGGGTCAAGAACAGGAGGAGAAAGGGGCGCTTTTGCTCCAGTGCTGTCCTCCTGCTCTGGACAACCAGTGTGGCCGCCTAGCTCCACTGTTGACTTAGGAAAACACCCCACCATGCCCGGGGAGAAAGATGAGGTGGAAAAGGATCTCAAGGCTTCACTATGCCCGCCCTTCTCTGTTATTCCTTATTCCAAAGAAGGGATTTCTCCTTGGTAGCCTCAGATGAATTTTACACCTATAAAATAAATAAAATTTCTAAATTTCCTGTGAGTGACTAGAAGTCTATTGGATCTCCCCCGACCCTTGCCCCAACACCCTCTCAGCCCCGTTTGTGGGACACCCAACTAACCTGTGCTCCCACCCCCGGGTCTCAGAGCTGTGCATCCCCTTAGGCCCCCTTCACGGCCAGCAGTCAAGACTTTTGTTTGATTAGCTCAGCTCTCCCAAAGGGGAGCACTAGGTCTCAGGCCACTCTCCAGCTCATCCCCACCGACCCCCCACAAACACACTCACACCCCAACTCCCCTCCACAGGCTGAGCCTCTACCTGGAGGGTGGAGAAGCTGCATCCAGCAGCCGAGGCAGGAACGGGACGCTCAGGGCCCAGCCTAGGGTGGGAGGAAGCACCTTCCCTCCAGCCCTGGCACCGCCACCAGGGAGACCCAACATCACCTTCCTCCTCCAGCCCTGGCAGAGCCTGAGCACATGGGCAACCCTGGGCGTCCCTCCTGCACACGGGGCTCTGTCCCTCTCAGCATGGCAGGTCCTGAACGCTGGCTCATTGTCCTGCTCTGTCCGTTTCAGCATGTGGCATGAACGTACACCACAGATGCCAGACGAAGGTGGCCAACCTTTGCGGCATCAATCAGAAGCTGATGGCCGAAGCCCTGGCGATGATCGAGAGCACCCAGCAGGTGGGAGCATGTGAGGTGGGCACACTCTCGCCTTCTCAGCCGTCCGGCACCACCTGGGTCCTTGTGCAGCTGCTTTGTGGAAAACAGGGACTGGGTTTCTGAGCACTGGCCTTGGCACTGACCTTCATCTTCAGGCTGGTTATCTCCTCCCCTGGCCTTGGAGATGTTTATTTATTTAATACATTTGTACTGTGCATATTTTTATAAGATCTTCACTTATTTGTGGAATGATCAGGGCAGAAACAAATTATTGAGGGTTCGTTGCTGACTTTATAGGGATTGATTAGGGTCAGACAGTAGCCTGAGGGGGGACATTTATTTGCTAGAATCACCCCCAGCCCCCACAGAACACCCAGCCGAGGGCTACTTTTCCTTGCCATTGTTTACATCGGCCTTGGTTGAATTCTCATATCCAAGAAAAACCCTCTTTAAGCCTTGGCACTGCCTGTGTAGCTGTTTAGCCATTCATTGGCTGTCTGGTGAGTTACGTTGGGGTGGTCTATGTAGCGTGGGAGAATCAAGCCCCCACAAAAGTGTGAGGGAGGTGAGCATATTCTGCTGATGCACAAAATAAAATAGATAGACTCTCCCCAAATAAGGGATTCTTAAAGCATGTTGAGAGAAAGAACAGCTTTGGTAATCCCAGGCATTTAGATGGCTTCTGTCCCCACGGACAGCAGGCTGAGCCAACAGTAGGGGGGTGGCCAGTGTGACTCTCTGCTCATCACCTAGGCTCGCTGCTTAAGAGACACTGAACAGATCTTCAGAGAAGGTCCCATTGAAATTGGTCTCCCAAGCTCCATCAAAAGTGAACCAAAGCCGCCATACTTACCAACACCGGGAAAGAAAGGTGGGTGCACTGGTCCATGGCTGAATCAGTGTCAGTAATTAGCACTGAGGAACCTTAACCTGGGTCCTCTGGATTCACGTTCTCAATATTCCTCATCTGATAGACAATCTGCTAAGGACAGGTGAGGGAGGGGTTGCCGCTGCCTCTCCCAGCTCCCCCCAGAACGGGAAGTGAAGGACAAACTGTGTGCTCAGAGCAACCGGAATGACCCTCCACGACTCTGTTCATTTTTAACCACTTGCTTGCCATTTTCAGAGCCTCAGGGAATCTCCTGGGAGTCTCCCGCAGACGAGACGGATAAACCACCATGCCAGGATCCTGCACCAGAACCCAAAGCGGAAAGGCCGGCTCTCCACATGAAACTGAAAATCGAGGATTTTATCTTGCACAAAATGCTGGGGAAAGGAAGTTTTGGCAAGGTGGGTTACGGTACCCGGGACGCTGTGCACCTGGATCCAGGAACTAAACGGCAAAACTCCGGGTCTCTGGGATAAATCGGTGGGGCCAGAACTGTGTGGTGTGCACAGCAAGGTCCCTGGATAAACAGTGGCCCTGGGGGCTCTAAGGAAGCAGCAGCCTCTGATTCCTGGGGATCTTTGTCCCCAAAGCCACTTTGCTTTGAGATTTACATCTCACATAGTAGGGTGTGATGCCTTTAGGCTCCAACGAAACAGGAAGGTGCCCTGGCCACTTCCTTGTCGCCAGGGCTGGTTAGTTCTGTTGTTTGGAGTTTTTCTTTCTCTGTTGCTTCATACCCACAGCTGGAGTGTTGTTTTACTTTTGCAGTTTTGGGCCGGGGCTGGGTTTGAACCCACCACCTCCGGCATATGGGGCCAGCCGGCGCCCTACTCCTTTGAGCCACAGGCGCCACCCGTGTTGTTTTACTTTGTTACGTGATTTTTTTTCTGTCCCTTTGCTCTGGCTGCCGTATACAACAAAATGTCACAGACCCATGGCTTGAGCAACAGAGATGCCCTTTCCGACAGTTCTGGAGGCTGGAAGTCGTAGGCCGAGGTTTCTTCCCAAGCCCCTCTCCTTGGCTTGCCGGGCTGGCTCCCCGCTCTGTCCTCACATCATCTCCCCTCTTGCTCATCTGGTTTTGAGTTTCCTCTTCTTACGTGGGGGATTGTGAAACTCCTGAGATACAAACTCAAGAAGCACAAATCACACAAGACAGAAACAAATGAAGCCTTCCTGGTAACACTAAGCAAGTTGAAACTTGTGCGGGGGAGTCAGAAAGGGACGCTGGCCACAGTGTGTCTTAGAAGTGAAGTAACGACCCTATCACAGTCTGTCCCAAAACTTTCATAGTGACCCACATATACGGAAACTCATATTAAATTATGTGATTAAGTAGAATCATTATTTCTTTAAATATAACTTGACTATATGAAACAGAATCAAATGTTCTTAACACCTGTCATTTGGAGAGCCCCTTCCCAGGTGGCATCCCCTTGACGTGGCCACCTCGATGATCTCATTTAACCTTAATTGCCTCTTTAAATTACCTCCTGCCCCCAAATATGGTCACGTGTTGAGGTACTAGGGTACTCCAGCGTGGACCCGACTCAGCCCACTAAGAGGCTGAACTTTGAGAGCTCTGAATAAATTTCATGGAGGAAGCCCGTCCTCTAAGTCCCTCCTGCCGGGGACCCCAGTCCTGGTTGTCTCTGTCACTCACAGGGACGCATGGACAAGCAGAAGGAAAGTGGGGAGGGACAGGGGAGGAAGGAGATATAATTTAAGGCGATATAATCAACTACCAGCACAGGAGAAAATGTTCAAGCTAGTGACTGTGCCGTGGAATGATGGGGGGTAATGTGGAATAGAGGCCTTTGGGTTATTTCTTATATCAAGGATAACCAAATGCATTAATAGGGCCCCTGGGAGCATCTTAACCCGACGCTCTGTGAATGTGCAGATTGGAAGCCAGTGTTACACTCCACACCTGCTCACCGGGCTGTGGCAGGAAAACCTTCCCCGTTTAATAATAAACTAAAATGCAACATGTAACTGAGGCTCTGCCGCGGCTGAGTGACATTCTGCTCCAACGGGGGTTTGGTTTTGGCATTTGCCTCTCCGCACAATCCACTCTGCCCTGTAAACAAACCGTGGCTGATAGCCCTGAATCCTCCTACTTCTTTTCCACAATAATCCGAACCACAGCGGGCTCCTTTGGTATTAATCTGAGTGTAATGGGCAGTTTTACAGCCAGTCTTCATTATAATTCAGCATCAATTAATGTGCAATGAAAACCCCTTTACCAAAACTTGAAAGCCCTTGATACAGATGGAAATTGCCTTTTCAGCTTCTTAGTTTATGAATGGTTTTTGGATGTTTTACTGAAAGAGGTAATTACCAAAAAAGTACTTTTGATTGTTAATGAAATGTTTATTTTTTCTTACTCCCCCATGGATTTCTACATCTGAACAAGGTTGGTAAGAAAGACGCTCTGTTAAGCCCACAAGTCTTAGCGAGTACCCCAGGGGACAGCTGGAAGCTCCAGATATCCGGGGCTCCGTGCCCAAAGGGGTTCGAATGCGCATTCCAGTGAGGAGCCTGGGTCCCCACACGGGGCAGGGGGAGGGCAGGCGGGACGACGGCCGGGTCCCCTTTCTCACAGCACCGAGGACTCTCTGGACTCACCTTTCCTTTCTCTTCTGGCTCCATTAGGCAGACGTGGCTCTTTACCTAAGTGGTGGTCTCCGTACTCTCACTCTCAACGGCTTTTAAACCCAGAAGAGCAAATAAATTGTGTGTTTTCTAAAGATGTGAACATCATTCATTTCCCTGAATTTTCACCTGAGCAACATTACCTGTATTAAGTCGGCACAAAGCCAGGGCTCAGTGTCACAGCACAGTAGGACCTCCCCTCGCTGACCATGTCCCCTCACTGACACCTCCCTATACTGACCATCTGTCTATACTGACACCTCCCTACACGGACACCTCCCTTCCACTGACCACCTCCCTGAGTGGACCTATTTTCACAGACAGGACGTGCACCACATGTCTGTATCAGTACAGGAGGCCTAGTCCCTTACAGTGCCCCCCTCTGTATATGGACCAGTCTGTGACAGTCCCTTGGGTGGTGGCCTCGGAGAGGCTGTCCTGAACTTCAAACCTAGACACTCCCATCTTCAGTACTGGTTTAGTACCATGGCCTTCAGCATTTCCCAGAAGTCCTTAACAAAAATGAATGACAAGCGTTCTTAATACCTGTCATTTGGAGAGCCTTTTAAGGCCCATCCCAGGTGGCATCCACTGGACTTTCACAGTGACTCTGTAAGTTAGAGAATCAGCCCTCACTGTCCCTCTCCAGGAAGCAGAGCTGGAGCGGGTGCTTGGTGTGCCTGCATTTCCACAGCTGGAGCGCGGGCGTGAGAGGAACCCAGAGCCAGAGTTCTCTGCGTCCAAACACAGAATCCTTGCACCTGCCGGCTATGAGGCACTGCATCGTTTGCAAAAGCTCGAGTTGTTGAAACTCTCCATCACCTGCAGTCTGTGTCCTTTGACATAAGATTTATCAAATCAGTAGAAAAAGGAAACTTTGGTGTTAGATTTTTTTCATGAATAGCGCCATGAATTTGGGGCAGGCAAGTTAACTTCCTCTTTGAGTCCAACATGTTTTATTATTAATACCTGTCCTGCAGAGTGTGATGGGCTGAGAATTACACCAGATAATAAAATTAAGTAGAGTAGCACCTGAAATACACAGCAGAAAGCCTCAGGCCACAGGGGCCCTAAAAATGTTGTGGCTTCAGTGTCTTTGAGGTATTTTTTTTGGAGACAGAGTCTTATTATGTCACCCTTGGTAGAGTGCCGTAGCATCACAGCTCACAGCAACCTCAAACTCTTTAGCTCAAGTGATTCTCTTGCCTCAGCCTCCCAAGTAGCTGGGACTACAGGAGCCCACCACAACGCCCAGCTATATTTTTATTTTTTTGGTTGTAGTTGTCATTGTTGTTTGGCAGGCCCAGGCTGGATTCAAACCCGCCAGCTCTGGTGTATGTGGCTGGCGCCCTAGCCACTGAGCTATAGGCGCCAAGCCAAATGGGGTTCATTTTTTAAATACACAGAGAGAATTATATCCGTCAAGTATTCCTTTTGCCTTGAAAAATGGGGTAAAAGTTAAAGGTGAATTTTTTGTGAATTTACAATGATGTTTCAAGTGTAAACAACTCCTCTTATCCACTGCCCTTCTGCCAGCGTGCACTTTGCCCCTCTGAATTTTTATTACATACTCCCTCGGGTCCCTGGGCAGGTAGGGCACACTTTTTAAAACGCACCCAATTTGCGTAACGATTTTTTGAAACCTTTGGAAAGTTACCAAGCCACTGGAAACTGTTGCATCATGTCCCACGCTGTGAACTGATCTGTTTTCTCTGGGTGTTACCCCGTCCAGGGTGTGGGGAGTGGAGGACAAATCTCTCACAGGTCTCTGTGAAAGTTGGGAACCCAACTTGCAAAATAAAGTGACTTCTTCCCATTCCTTCTAGGTCTTCCTAGCAGAGTTCAAGAAAACCAATCAATTTTTTGCCATAAAAGCCTTAAAGAAGGACGTGGTCTTGATGGACGACGATGTCGAGTGCACAATGGTGGAGAAGAGAGTCCTCTCCTTGGCCTGGGAGCACCCATTTCTGACCCACATGTTCTGCACCTTCCAGACCAAGGTATGGCAGGAGGACACGAGAGCCAAAGAGATTTTCTTCTAGAAACTTCCTCATGGACATGGTGCATATTCCTTGGTGGGAATGATGGGCATTTGTTACCTGAGGCGAAGTGGCAGACCCGGCCACCCCTCCCGGCTGGGCATCCCGGGGCTCCTTGTAATCTCATTTTTCCTTTCACGATGTGGGGAGGCTTGTAGCAAACTGCTAAGTGCACTTCCGGCCAGGCCTTCCTCAGGCAACTGAGTTTCACAGGGTGTCTACCCCACAGACACCAACCCTGCTATTTTTAAAATATTTGCCAATGTGATGTTTTCTTGTCTTGTGGGGAAGGCCGTTAGGCATCCCCCTTTGTAGGAAGTGGGTGCCCCTCCCTTGCCTGGCGATCTCAGCTCTGGGCAGTACAGGCTTCTTTCCATCATACGGGAGGTGTCTTGAGTCCCCGCGCAGCTGTGAGGCTTTACACAGCCCTAGAAGTGAATGCTTACCCAGCAGTCAAGCCAGCAGGAAGGAAAACTGGCGGAAACGTGCACAGCCAATGTAAATATGACTGGCTCAGCACATAGATTGAAAAAAAAATTAGTCCTTTTATAAAGAGACGAGGGAGGGAGAGAGGGAGGGAGAGTCACATTTACACACTCTCGGGACCCTGTGTTTCTGTTTCTGACAAGTCTTCAGTGTGCAAACCTCTCTTGTCAAAGTAACTGATTAATACCAGGAGTGAGTATAAAACACAACAACTGATGTGTGATCTGAGTGAGGATTCTCTCTGGGAACATTTTGAGAATGGCCTTTCTGGAGGGGCTGATGACCTTTGCACACTAGTGAAAGGTGACTTTGGCACCATTCAAGCTCGGACGTAAATTATCAGCGTCAGAGCCAAATGCAGGTCAGCACTGTGAAAGGTGGGTGGTGTCTTAGCATGAAGGAAAAGTAGCTTTTTCCTCCCTTCCTTTCCTCCTTACCAGTATTTCTTTATTAGTTCTTTTTTTTTTTTTGAGACGGAGCCTCAAGCCATCCCCCTGGGTAGAGTGCCATGGCATCACAGCTCACAGCAACCTCCAACTCCTGGGCGCAAGCGAGTCTCCTACCTCAGCCTCCCAAGTAGCTGGGACCACAGGCACCTGCCACAACCCCCGGCCATTTTTTTTTTTTGGTTGCAGCCATTGTGTTGTTTGGTGGGCCCAGGCTGGGGATTCGAACCCGCCACCTTAGGTGTACATGGCCGGTGCCTTAGCCGATTGAGCCACAGGCGCCGAGCCTCTTTATTATTTCTTAATATTCACATTGTCTGTATCTCACACAAAAGTCCAGAGAGCTCGAAACCATGACCCACCCCACTGCCAGTGACCACTGCGGCACGTGGGGCAGCCGACTTTTGCAATATCAGGTTTTAAACCTGTGTGTTCATGACCTATTCTCTGTTAGTTACATATTTAAAAAGTAAAAGAAAAAATCCACGATAAAAATTGTCTGCAGGAACAGTTGTCGTAAGTCTTTCCACTGTATTCATTTATGGGTAGATTAAAAACAATTAGAAAAATTAACCATCAAACTCTAAAGCCCCATTTCACAAATTACCTTCAATGATAACTATCCAATCAAATCAGCACATGTTTCTTGGGGACCTGTTGTTTGTAAGTTCTGTGTTCTTCCTCCAGAGAGGCAGACTCAAAAACCACATGCGAGTTAAATTATAAAGCTATTTACTTTAAGTATTTAATTTTAACTAGCAAATAGAAAAGACAAGACCTAGCTGAGAATCATATTCTATGTTCTTGATTTTAAGATGCCATTAATAACTAGATGCACTCTTAATTTTCTTGATAAATTAGTTTTTAAACTGTACGTATTAGAAGCCATCTCTCAATGTCCAGATTGTTTAAATGTGAAGTAACATGTGTGTCTGTTAGAAATTGCAGGGCGGTGCCTGTGGCTCAGAGTAAGGTGCCAGTCCCATATGCTGGAGGTGGTGGGTTCAAACCCAACCCCAGGCAAAATCTGCAAAAAAAAAAAAAAAAAAGAAAAAAGAAAGAAATTGCATTCAGCTGCTAGAAAGGGGGATAGGAAATAGCAATAATTTAAATTAGGTTGGAAGTGTTCATCTCTCTTGTATGAGAGGAATGACAGGTATATGTTCAGAGCAGGTATGACAGTCCCGTGGTGCCCTCTGAGACCCAGGCACCATCTGTGTCCCTTCTCCCTTCTCCACAGCACTGGCTTCTATTGTTATTGTTACTTCTTAGTCAAATGTGGCTGCTGAGACCCAACCCTTACTGCCACAGTCTATCCAAGAAGCTGGAGGAAGAAGGGGAGGATAGAGCAAGCCCGTACCAGCTGTCTCTTCCCTCTCAGAGCATTCTTTCGTAAGAAGCCATAAAACTTGGTGCCTCTCCAGCTCCAAGGGAAGCTGGGCACGCAAATCTATCAGCTGGCCACATTACTATCCAGAATAGAAAGGTAGGCCCAGAAAGAAAGGTAGGCAACCAGCCATCTCTGCTCCAACATACATTTTAAAATAAAGGAGATATGATAAAACCCACTTTTATTGAGGGTCCTTTGTGTGCCAGATGGCTTTCTAGCAGCTTTGAAGGTACCATCTCATTTAATTATGATAATTTCAATAAAGTAGACATTAGTTTTCCTGTTTTACCCATGAGAAAACCAAGGCTCTTTATTAAGATGAATTTGCCTATGATCGCTCAGCTGGTAACTGGAAACACTGTTCGATCTCACCATTCATCTGCGTCCAGATGTTGCGACAAGTTCTCACCTGCAGGGAAGAACTAAAACACAGAATCTTCCCCTCTTTTTAATCATGCTAGAGTAAAAGAAAGATCAGTAATTCAAGGATCTACAGTTTTTCTGATTCATCTCTGAAAAAACCACGGGAAGATAAGAGAGTTTTGTTGCAAAATTACTTTGGAAAGGAAAGACGCAGCTAACACCGTGAGGATACTTAGATCTTGTTTAGCAGGCTTGGTGTTTTTGGAAATAATCTTGCCTTCGACATTAAAAGAGAAGTGGGGTTTGCCTTGTTTGAGTCCCCTTTGAACTCTGAAAGGCCTATCTATATTCAAGTCGAAAACTGTCACTTAACAAGTGTTAAGCATTCTGCAACTAAGAGGATCATTAGATCAATGGATCTCAGAAGAACACCTCTGGGTCCTCCATTGCTGTCTGTTGGGTTGGATTTGAAAGTCAGCAGCCGTGGGAACCAGAGTGCCCTTGACTTCCACATCCCTGGCTGGCCGGAGCCGGATGAGCATTCTTGGTCCATATTACTTTCAAATGTCTCCTTTATGAAAAAGAAAACAGTTTCATTTTCTGTTTATGGAACACACCAAGCTTCATGTCCGGTGATGGCTTCAGGGGTTGAGTTTCCTGATTTCCTTTGAAAAAATATTGTGCTTGCAGAGAAGTTTGAACCCTTGGGGGAGGATTCTTGCAATACTGACTACAAGATGGTATGGTCATTATTATTGGAAATACAAGAAAAACGCCTCCAACTTGATCGTTGTTACCAAGTACGGCATCCTTGAAGGCAAAATCCATCTAAGATTGCTGGAGAGTTTCTAATTTCAAGCATGTGTTTATTTAGAAACTGCCTCACTGGGAAGCTCTCAAACCCCATTTGTAGGAGAACATGGGTCTCTTCAAAGTGCCCTGGCAGCTTTCTGATGCCTGGTGCTCCTGGACTGCGTTTCAGAAACTGGAAACACTGAGATTCCCTTTCGGGAGCCTTGTCTGGGCAGCAGGAGGCAACTTGGTAGACGGTAGATTCATGGCGCCCCCGTGACCGTCTGCTCTCCCTCCTCTGAAGCCTGGTCAGAAGCTGCCTCCTTCAGTCTTCACTCGGGGAGACGCTAATTCCTGCTCGCCTCTCACCCCTTGGGCTTCTCAGCGTACCTGACCCAGAACACTGGTGTTGCTCCCATTTGCTGGGTCTTTCTGTGACGTCCCCTTACGGATGCACTTTTTGCTGTCTCTCCATTTCAGTGGCACATTCCTTGATATCGTGTCACCACTTTGGTCTTTCTCCCTTCCCCCCTCCGCTTTGCCCATAGAATGCTAGATAATGTTTAGGGAAAAGAAAAAGAAAAACAAATCTTCTCATAGGAAGTTCTATTGGCCGACTTTAACATCTCTGCAGAGTCCTCAGGGGTAGAAGGGCTGGTCCTGAAGGCACCGTAGAGCAGAGGGCATCTGTCCTTGGTGGACCCCGTCCCACCCCCAGGTTAGCATAGAAGCTCATCGTATGGTACTTTTGAGCACGAGATTCAGAGCTAAGGTGTCCATGAGAAAGGGTGTGCACAGGTGACCCAAATGACACTCTCACAGCAGGTTTGAAACAGCACTATTAAGCTGTGATTTGTGTCAGCCGAGGATTTTGGCCAGTCCCAAAGAGGAAGCAGGGATCTCCGGCTACACGTGGAATGGGGAATTAGGTCTGAGGGCAACTTTGGAAGAAGCCAGTGGCCGCTTCCCTTTTCCCGAGTTGTTGAGATAACTGCTGAACTTGGTGAGTTTCCATGAGACTCGGCAACGGATTCCGCTGTGGGGCCAGGACAGCGTCTCCACCATCACCCCCTGTGGCCCACGGCCTCAGTTACTCTCACACAGACGTCGAAAGGTTAATTCTGTTAAACATCCACCCAGGTGAGGGGCGGATTTCAGGGGCACATTTATGTACAGTCACGCCAGGTGTCTCCACGCTTTCCGAATGACTAATTTTGTGATTTGTAGGAACCCCTTTGAAAATCAGGGTGCTCACCGAGCTGGGAACGTGTTTACTGAGGAAATATTGCCCACATAGTCAGAGGGGCTGGGGGCAGGTGTGTCCGCCTCTGTTACTGTGACCGCAGTGTGATGACCACCAGCCTGGCTTCCCCAGCCCTAAGGACATACATGGGGTCTCCTGCTGGGAGCGACCCCCTCCTAAATCGTGGCTTGCCACGGCAGCAGTGAAGTCCACACGGAGAATAGTAAAGTTAAAACTTGATGACATGTTCCAGGCGGGAAGGAGCATGCCACACTCGCTCTGCCACCATGCCACAGGCATCCAGCAAAGTCACACAACTCCCAGCCTCACGTCCCCAGGCTCCCTGGGGCACAAGAGTATAGATCAGCGAAATTATTTTGACAGCAGTTTTATAAGTGATTTCAAGATACAGTCAGCTCCTCTGAAATGATCTCATCCCTTTGGAAATTAGCCCTTGTTTTCAGGGTTTTTTTCTTCTTGTTGTTAAGGGATAAACGTTGGGATTGTT
>CAUYQV010138322.1:0-36405 GCA_963574575.1 Galagoides demidoff
GAGACTTTACAACCTTTGTATTAACATGGATGGAGGGGAAACAAGTTCTTCTTAGTAAAGTGTCACAGAATGGAAAAGCAAGAATCCAGTGTACTCAACTCTAATATGAAGACTGTATTTGATTTAATACATGCCCACACAAGAGAAAAACTCAACTCAATTCAAGATGGGAGGAGAGAGAAGGAGGGGAAGAAGGGAGGAGGGAAGGGGATGAGTGTGCTTCAACTTAATGGGCTCAATGTTAGGGTGCATGGCACCCCCATACCATACAAATACAAATATAAGAGGGATTCTACCTAACAGATGCAAACATTGTAACCTAATTCTCTGTATCCTCAAATTAACCTGAAAAAAAATTAAAAACAAAATAAAGGCACAGCTGGGAAAAAGAGTAGGCAGCTTAAAGAAATGTCAACAGAAACACCCAAAACTCAAGTGCAAAGCCAAAAAATAAATAAATACGAAAGAAAGAAAAAGAAAAAAAACCATAAAACAGAACATCAAAGACCTGTGAAGTGTAATATATATCAAACAAAGGTGTAATATATGTGTGTAATGAGATCACAGGACAAAGAGAAGGAGAAATGAACAGAGACAGATGTGAAGAAATCATGACTGATAATTTCCCTAAATGAAAGATAGACACCAAACCACAGATCCAGGAAGCTCTGAGAATAAAAAGTAGGAAAAATATCAAAACAACCACACACAGACTAACCATATTCAAACCACCAAAAGACAGAGAGATGATGCAGAAAAAAAAAAAAGAAAAAATAAATAAACATCATAACAACAGGTATATAAAAATAAGTGTGTCGGAATTCCCTTCAGAAATCACGCAAGCAAGAAGAGACTGAGGCGGACATTTACCATGTAAAAAAATCATCAATCTAAAATTCCTCTGTGTCCAGCAAAATCATTCTTGAAAAAGGAAAGAATGAATACTTTATCTGACAAATGAAAGTTTATAGAAATTTTTATATGTATACCTGTCTTACTAAGAATTCTCCAAGAGAGAAGAAAATAATGTAGGTAGAAACTTGGATTTACATAAAGAAAAGAACAGTCTTAGAGAAGGAATAAGTAAAACATTTTATTGTTTTATATCTTAATTGACCTAACAAATGGCTATTTTTTCAAAATAATAATAGCACCAATGTATTGAGTGGTCATAGCTAATGGATAAAAGAAACAAATGGCATTAATGTTACAGGACTGGGAGGGCAGACCCCAGATCCTGCCATCAACTACTCCTTGACAAATATAAATGGAGAAATCATATAAAATATGTGTTCTCACCAGAATGTCATTTAGCTAAAAGATCATTGAGAGAAAAATATCAGAAAAGCCTAATATACTAAGATATTTAAACACAAAATTCTAAATAGCACGCGAATCAAAAAAGTCTCAAAAGAAAATAAAAATTATTTCAACTAAATTAATATAAAAATACAACTTATAAAATTTTGTGGAATGCAGAAAAAGCAGTTATTAGAGGCAAATTGATAGCAGTGAATATGTGTGTTAAGAAATAAGAAATATCAAAATTCAATAATGTAGGATTTCATTCTCTGTAACTAAACAAAGGAGAGAAAGTTTCATCCAAATAATCAGAAGAAAATAAATAATAGAACTTAAAGCAAAAATCAATGAAATTGAAAACAGGAAATCAGTAGAAAACAGTCAACAAAGCCATTAGCTTGTTCTTTGAAAAGATCAATAAAATTGATAAACCTCTAGTTAGGTTAATTAACAAAGTGGTACAAGACCCCAAGTCACTGATATCAGAAACACAAGAAGCACTATGGCTGCTGATCCAGGGACATTAAAATCTGGATGAAGAGATATTATGAGCGCAATATTCTCTTTACCCAAGAAGAAAAAAGATCCTCTGAACAGACAGGTGCCTGTTTAAGAACCTGAAGCAGTAGGTAATAACTTCTCAAACAAGAACTTCCAGGTGCCCCAGTGGGTTCACTGGTGAGTTCTAGGAAACATTCAAGTAAGATAGTATACCAATTTTCTACAACCCCTTTTATAGAATAGAAGTGGTAGGAATACTTCCTAACTCAATATCTGAACCGAGATTTACTCTAATATAAAAATCAGGATAGACATTCTAAGACAGAACAGTAAAACCCAACATCTCTCATGAGCACGGCTGTAAAATTCTCAAACTAAATATTAGCAAATAAAGGACAACAGTGTATAAATATCACAATTAAAGGCAGGAAAAACTTTTGACCAAACAGCTATTTCTAATTTTTTAAAAAGCTGGCAGAAAACTAGGAATAAATGGGAAATTATTATTTTCATAAAGAACATCTAAAAATACTAGAGTTAACACTCTATGAAGGATGCTGATAGCCTGGGAAACAGGAATCATATGGGAGCCCAGTACTCAGAGAGAGCGCACTCACACTGTATTTTTCTGTAAACTCAAAACTGCTCCAAAATAAAATCTATTAAATTTAAAATAATAATAAATTTTAAAGTTAAAAACATAAAGTACAGATACTTGGTGTAACTGATGAGCTTTGAAAAAACACAATGAGTGAAGGAAGACAGTCACAAAAGACTATGTATTGCATAATTCCATCAAAATAAATGTCCAGAATAGGAACATTGGTAAAGAATCAGTGTAGATTGATCAGTGGAGGCTGTTATGGGCTATAGGCAGGGAGTGAGGAGAAGGGACTGGTAATGGTCAGTGTGCTGGGGAGGGTTGATGAACATATTCTAACATTAAATGGTAGTGCACAACTCTCTTAATGTACTGGGAGAGAGTACAGGAATGTGCTAGAGAGGTCTCGAACACATTTCCCCCCGAGAACTCTGGGAAGAACCCAGCTCTGCTAAGAACCCAGCTCTGCTAACTCCCTGGTTTTAACCCTGTGAGGCCCAGGTGAGATTCTGACCTCCAGAACTACAAAATAACCAAATCACTAAATTTGTGGCATTTTTAATCCACCAAATTTGTGGCCTCTTTAAACAGCAGTAATAGGGCACTGACACAATATACTTGAATGTATATGAAGATATATATCTGAGGTGAATTCATTTTAGCATCATGTACTAGATAGAAAAAGAATTGTCTCCTTTATAAATGATTACATTTTTTTCAGATTAAGAATTACTTACATCTTTCTATTTGCACATTTCAATTTGGTTTCCAGGAAACCACATAAAAATGTATATATATATACATAGATATCTTGAACTTTGATTTCCAGTAAAATAATTTTCCCAACACTGCCCTATTATGCCATGGACATAATAAATAATTTCCTTTACAGTATCATCTACTGTATCTGCAACTTAATAACTATATCAGATTCTTTGGTGAACATAGGTAGTTATAAATATTCAAAAAAGAGTTTATAAAGTTACAAAATGGACAATAATATGTGATCAATTTAATATTTTCTATTTATATGAAGCCAAGGAGTAACATTTGTCAGGTTTGGCAAGTAGATGATATTTTAGAAGTTTAAAAGTTCACATTTAAATTTTAAAGTTAATACTTGATGTGCAAATGTGAAACTTTACTTCTCTGTATCAGAATGCAACTTAGCTGATAATTTCCCCTTTATATTCAAGGCAGGAGGAAAATGAAACCAAACAACATCTAATCTGGTGAAATAAACTCACTTTCAGTCAACCCAAGGCTTACCCCGAGAGAAACCCACTGCCCCCTCTCCCCCCTCACCTGCCCCTTCTCCCTGGCCGTGCAGGCCAGGAAGGAAACCCTTACTCCTCTCCTCACCATGCAAGTAACACAGGGGCTCAGCCGCACTGTCTCTGCTACAATTTACCAGGCTGTGTGAGGTGTGGCCGTTTCTCAGTGGCCACTTGGCGGGAGTCCGAGTCTTCCTACCTTACCACTTGGCTCCATCTTTATTTTTAATCTGGATTCTGTCTTTGGTCATTTATTCCATAAAGTGTCCATAAACCACATTGTCTTATGTCCCTCTATTTTTACCTTTTCTTTTTCCTGTTGCTTACAGGGAAAGACTAGAGATAAGGATGAAATTTTCAGACCTTTTATACCCTGAAAGAAGTAGTGGTGGAAAGAAGCTAGCAAAGGCCTAGCCCCCTGTGAAAGAGGCCAATACACCTCCATCTCCAGGGGTCCGCCTCAGGGCGGTGGGGCCCCTCCAGCCACTGACAGTGCCCTTTCATCCTTCTCTCCCACCATCCCTCCAACTAGGTTTTGTTTTGTTTTGCCTTTAAATCTTTATGGTCTAAAGTAGCCAGCTTCTAAATCTTAATGCATAAAAAAAGAGTCTTTTGAAATTAAAAATAAACCAAAACAAGCAAAAACTTTTTTTCTTAAAATTAACTGCTTTTAAGAATAATGGATTCCATTAAGTACTTAGGAAAAGTATATCTGAAACTCTGAGTGGTTTTTGCTCCCTGAAGAAAAGACTGAAATTGACTTAATTGGTTGCGGGTTATGGAACAAGCAGGAAAACTAAAAATAGTGGGAATTAAAACAGCGTTAATATTTCAAGACTCGTGTCCTAACACAGACAGATACAGCCAAGTTAAGAGGTAGACTTATTTGGGAAAGACCACAATTAGTTTGTTTTACCATAAGCTCATTATGACATCATAGAATTTACAATTTATGTAGCATTTCATTTTCATCATTTTACTGTGGAATAGTGTTAAAGTGAAGGGTCTGGTGTCTAGAGACGGCATTTTAAAGATCAGGGCAGGTTCACCTGTTAGCTGTGTGACCCGATGTCAAATAACTAAACCGGTGGTTCTCAACCTTCCTAATACTGAGACCCTTTAATACAGTTCCTCATGTTGTAGTGACCCCAACCATAAAATTATTTTCGTTGCTACTTCATAACTGTAATTTTGCTACTATTATAAATTGTAATGTAAATATCTGATACGCAGGACGTATTTTTATTGTTACAAAGGGGTCACAACCCACAGTTGAGAACCACTGAACTAAACTCAGTGTCAGTTTCTTTGTCCAGGTAATGGGATGATGTTGGAATATGCAGAATTGTTGTTAGCATGAAATGATCTATATAGATATGCTCGTCAGATTGTTAGAACGCCTTTTAACTGTTGTTATACCCAGCATTATTATTGATGTATTTATAATCAAGAGATCACTATGAAATTCTCAATATGTGGTATTTTTCATGCATGGATATTTGTATAAAATACCATTGACAGTTATTTTTAAAATGATCAGAATGTAGTAAGTCCTATACAAAGTTATAAAAGAATATAATTTCTGCCTTTGTGAGTTTATATTAAAAAGCAACATGATGATACTGACATTTATCAATATTCCTATTTTTATTGAAATAAGTAGGCCATGCATAAGAATAGACCTTTTTCCCATTTAAAAGCATTATTTCTCTGAAAGATTTTGAATTATTTGATAAAGCAGCTATAAAAATTTAAGGATGTAATAAACTTTAAAACATTTTAAAAGGAAGGGTTATATTGAAAATTTTAGTGATGATTAAAATAAACCAAAGAAAGTGATGTAATTTTTCAAGAGTAGCAGAGTGACATAATTCAGGGTAAATACATATATCAAAACACCCATTTAGAATTTCAATGTTATAAACATTTTATCTCTTTTCCATTATTTGGTTCTCTACCAAAAAGAAAAAAATAAATTACATAAGGAAGAATTTTTGTTAGAAAAATTTAAAACAAGACATTTCCCATTTCTATATAATTTGACAAGTTATTAGTGCAAAGTGGATTTTGAGAAGGGAGTCAGGACGCGTAAATGATTAGGACAGATACAAACTACTTTTTAGGATTTGGTTTAGTTTTTTAATCGGAGACATTTGGCGTCTGCATTTCATCACCATATATTTCATTCTGTTTTTGAAAAACTTTTATTAACAGCTTGCCTTTAGTGGAACATGACTTGTTCTGGAACTTATTCACCAACATGAGTTGGTGCCTTGTATGCTTGTGCTTAGTCAATACTTGCATTATATTTACAAGGAGGCCTATTATTTTTTTCTATCTAAATCTCCAACATAAAGCTTTATAAGTTTGGCATCTCTCGGATACATTGTAATTGCTCGTGTAACCTGTATCTTGCTATCTTTTATCACCATGCAAATTTTCACCTTTTTGCCAGACGCTGTTGCAAATCTTGCCAAAAACATCCTTAGGTGAATTTAATGTACCCATGAAACAAACTCAGAGTTTCAGAACTTGCATTCGTCTCCCTGTTTTGGTTCTTCCTCCACACGGCCCCCTCTCTGGTACTGCCTGGCTCTGTTTTTCCTTGTAACACTGCATCCTTGGGTGTTTGGGTTGGCTATTATCTGCTATTAGGAGCTGCAGCCCCACACGCTGGGCACTGGCACTGTGTCTGCCCAGCCTCTGTGAACAGCCTGGTCTCCAGAAACAACGTCCAGTCTGCAGGACAACATTCTTCACTGAAACCCTGTAGCCTAAGAGCTTCCCTCGTGTTCAGGTGGGGCCACAGATTCCCTGGAACCCTCTGTTTCCTAAAGCCCTTCCTTAGTAAAATGAAGGGCTGTCGCCTCTCTTTTGCTATCCTATTTGTAACATTGTGGGTTATCAATGACGTGGCACTCGGCTTGCCTGTTTCTTAAAGGGTTTGCAATTAAGTAGTCATTTCAGCCTTTATGAACAGGGCTCTAATTCCTTAGTGTCCAAACATAAATCACCGGGTATCAGAAACAAATCTGGAAAAACCCTGCTATCGTGAGAATTATTCCTTCACTGGGACGTCTGACATCTCTGGTTTGAGTGTCCTTCTTCATGAAGGAAAATGTCTCCTCCAGAGAAAACGTCAACTTCTGCTGGTCTCAACACAGGAGTCAGATACGACTGTGATTATCTCAGAGTGAATTCCAGGTTCATCTTTACAGTCCTGGAGGAATTCCCAAGAAGTGAGTAGTTTAACGACTCAGAACATGTATTTCTTTAAACAATGGAATCTAAAAATGGTAAACATCAATTCCCTACTAAGTGGTCTCAGGTCACAGGACAGGTAACACACAGGAGGGGTCTGCCAGCGGATAGACATTCTACCTCAACTATGCATTCAGAAATAGTGAAAATGCCATTGGTCAGGTTCACCAGCCCCTTCGCCCACTGTGACAGAGATGAAGTCAGAACTACTTTATCCCTCCATCTCCATAACCCAACTCCAAAAAGGGAAATGATGGTTTGTCAAGGGTCCTTATACCAGTGTCAGCTTGGACCCCTCATTTTGCATGTGGCAGCTCTGGAATGTCTGGATATCTGGTTATTACTCTCTCTAAATTCTAAAATTTCTTTGTTCAGAAAAGGGGCAGGGGAATAATTACTTTAGATGCTTTTAGTGACATAACAGGATATTCCTTAAGGTGACCAGCATTCTGCTCTGTCACTGGGCTCTGGGTCTGTGAACTGTATTAGAGCTAAAAAAGATGAAAAGTACTGACTATTTCTTTCAGCCAGTGTCAGAGTTCTGCACTCTAGACACAAGATGCTCTCCCAACATGGTCACGTAACTCTTGTTAAACAGCCTCTACCATCTTCTCTCCAGAAACACCATGTCTGCCTATGGATCAGGCACGCTGATCGGCCTTCACATCTTGATGTACACAGGGTGATTCCCTGATTTTCCTGTGACAATCAAGTGCCTAAGTCTAGTTTCTATATTGCCTTCTAGGAATTCCAGGTTACAAGGTCCAAGAACTCCACTGAGTCTTAACTGAGGCATCTGTCCACAGCACCAGTACATACTTATTGCCCTGGTGTTAAAAACAAGCACAAAATTTAGCCATACTTGTAGGAACTAAGAGTACTACAATAAAATCCACAACATTTTTATACGTGTAACAGAATAAAATAATATGCACAAAAAATTTGAAAAGGGTGTAGCAACAAATGAAAGAAATGGAGGGAGGGCAGGCGGAAAAATGTTAGAGATGAAATTAAAAAGAAATAAGAAGCAAAAGAAGAGAAGAAAGAAAGGAAAAGGGGGGAGGAAAGAATAGTGTCTGGAGTTGGAAAAAAATGCAAATCCTTTAGGGAGAAAATTATAAACTGCAATAAAAGACATTAAAGAAAACAACCAAAAAAAAAAAAAAAAGAAATAGTAATCCTATACAGGATGTTTACCAAGTTCATGTGCAATTTAAAATAGTTGTCTATTCTAAATTGCACATGAACTTTACAGACACCCTGTATATCGGGTTCATGAAGAAGAAATCCCAATGTTACAAAGGTTGTGAGTCTCCCTGAATTTATCTCTGTGTTTAAAGCAGTGCCACCAAAGTTTTGAAGCTGATCCTATAAGTTCATCTCTACATTTAAAGCACTCCCATTAAATTTTTGAAGCTGATCCTAAAAATAGGGAGCATAAAGTGCAAAAATTAACCAAGATACACCCAGAGAAGGAAATGATGGGAAGACTTACCATTCCTAAACATAAAACCTTCATATAATGATGCAGGAATTTTTAAAAACCTGTGATATTAGAAGAAATGGCGAACCAATGGCTCCAAGTGAGAAATCCATGTAAGGTTTGTTCTGTTTCAGCTGAGGTGACTGTCTACAGGGGGTTTCTCCAAGTGGCTTCCACAAAGCATTGCAGGCTTAGAGGAGGAGAACTTTCTACATGGCACGTGGCCCCCAGGGCCCCAAACCAGGCACTTGAGAGGCCAGTGCAAAAGCTGCATTATTTTTCATGCCCCAGAAGAAACAAGGCATCACTTTTTCCATGCTATTGGCCAGAGTCTAAAGTCTGCCCAGATTCAAGGTGCAAGTACATGGATCACACTTTTTGATGAAAGGGCACAAAAGTTGCCTTACAGAAGAGCTTATGTGACGGATTTGTTGTTGTAACGATCTTGATAATCTGCCGTAATGAACTGGTTAATATTCTATCTAGTACCACCGGGCGTCCCCTGGGGACGGTGGTGGGAGAAAGCCTTGCATTCTGATTTCACACCTACAAAAGAGGCAATTCTAGGCATATTAAGAATTGTACAAGGAAAAGTCATAAATGTTTAAAAATATAATAAAAGAGAACAACTTTAACTCTAAAGAATGATAGAGCTTCTTTAAATGAAGAAAAATAATCACTTGCTCTAAAACATGCTTGACATATTTTACTACCTTAAAATATATAAATTCTTTTTTTTTTTTTCTTTTTTGAGACAGTTCCAGGCTGTTGCCCTGGGAAGAGTGCAGTCACATCATCACAGATCTTAGCAACCTCAAACTCTTAAGTGTTAGGGATCCTCTTTGCCTCAACCTCCTAAGCAGCTGGGATTATAGGCATCTAACATAATGCTCAGCCAGTTTTTTCTATTTAGTAGAGATGGAGTCTCACTCTTGTGCAGCCTGGTCTAAAACTCCCGAGCTCACACAACCCTCACCTCCCAGACGTGAGCAACTGCGCCTGGCCAAGAAACTCTATTCTTCAAGAAATAATATTAAAATATTAAAAACATATTCCACAAACTGAGAAAATATATTTGGAACACACGTGTGATAAAAAGATTAGTATCCAGACACTTAAAGAATTCCTACAAATGAACAAATAATATATACACAATAAACAACCTTTAGAAGATGCATGAAAGCCATGAGCAGGCATTTTATAACAGAAAGGAACAAAAAAGTACTCATTTCCTACTTATAGTGATAATGAAAATAATAACCAAAAGGAAATACCATGTAACGTATCATACCTAAAAGATTGGCAAGACTAGAAGTTCTAGCATTCACAAACATTGCAGGGGTCAGAAGCACAAGGTTTTTCTCATATTCCACTGACAGAAGTGTGAAGGATTACAATAATTTTGGAAAACAGTTTGGCATTGTATGATAAATTTTATGATTAAGTATGTACCACCAACTGTCTTTCATTTGAGAGTGTGTGCATGTGTGTCTGAACATTAAAATTATAGCTGTTCTTTTTACCAAAAGAAGTTGATAATTTATGTCCACACAAACATCTATGCACGAACGTTCACAGAAGCTTCATTTACAATTTCCAAAACTTGGAAGTGACCAGATATACTTTAGCAGGTGAACAGATAGACTGTGCTAAATCTATCAGAACAGAGCTGTATTCATCACCGTAACACTTTGAGTTATCCTACCATAAAAGGCACAAGGAACCTTAAACACACATTACTAAGGAAAGAAACAGATCTAAAATCTTACCGAAAGTAAAAGATTGGTGCTTGCCAGGAGTTGGAGAGTAGAAGGATTGAATAGATGGGGCATAGAGGATATTTACTGCAATGAAACTACCCTGTATGACGTTATAATGAGGAACACACATCGGTACACATTTGCCCAAGCCCATGTAATCTACAACACTGACAGCAAGCCCAGGGTCAACTACAGGCTTTGGGTGATTATGATGTCAGTGTAAGTTCATCAATTATAACGAATGTCTCACTTTTATAGGGAATGTTGATAATGGGGAAAACTGTGCAGCTATGGGAGCCGAGAGGGCAAGGAAATTCTGTACTTGACGCAATTTTGCAGTGAACCTGGAACTGCCCTACAAAAGGTGAAGTCTTAAAAATAGATCATAGGTCTTGATTACACTTATGACCTAGAGACATGTGCAAGACATTCAAAGCAGTTTGTCTTATATTATCCAATAACTGGAAAGAAATAGAAGTTCCAACAACAGTACAATAGAGAAATAAATTTTGGTTCCACAAAAATGGATTCCAGCTAAATTTTTTAGCATGGATGAATCTTGCAGACACTATTGAGTGAAACATTAAGAAGGTCAAATACCAGGAGATTAGATTAAGATGATTCATTAATTTAGACACATTAAAATTGACTCAGGTGATCATGGGAGCCAAACAAGAAAATTTATACATAAAAAAAAATCAAAGAATGCACCACTGAGGTCAGAAGATGAACTAAGGGGCTAGGGTATGAGGCATTATAACAAATAAGCAGGAATCAGATTAAAGGACGATTTTGGGGAAACTCTGTAGTACAACCTGGAGGTGTTGATGTTGGCTCAGCACGTCAACGTCTATTCCGGTGGAGATTGGAATCATGGTGCCTCATCCTCATGTAGAGAAAATATTAAAACCTTCACATTATGATCAGCTGCCAGAAAATCTATACTACTCTGATGTTTGCCCGTTTTGCTTTAGAAATGTAAGCAGCTTCAACTTTATGGTGGTCTTGGGCACATCTCTGGATTTCCATTCAATGCTGATATATTAGAATTATTAATATTTTCTGAAAATTATAACATATACAACCAGATATCACTTACTGTTTATTACATTTATGTTGTCTAGAGACCAGGAAAAAAAAAAAAAGGTAGAATGACATTCTTTCTGAAGGAAAGCAATATTGGCAGACATGGAAGTGATTTACTTTGAGAAGCCTGACATCTCTATTGTTCATGATACAGTTTATTCTGTGAATATCTGCAGAATATCTATTCTTATATTTCTATTTAGAATGATCAATACACTTTCGCAGTACTATTCCCAATAAACAAAATATGGAATCAACCTACTTGTTAATTGATGGATGAATGGATACAGAAATTGTGGTACAACACAGTTTTTGTTACTTTTAATGTTGATTTATTCTGTTTCTTACCATTTCTGTGTTCGCACCAAACCCTTTACATAGTCAAGAAAGAAAAAGTGTAATGAGAACATAGAGTCAGGGTTGCAAATATAAAGGGTGGGAAATTTGTACATTAATTCGGAGAACGTTTATCACATGCCTAATAGGTGCAAAGCATTATGGTAGGTATTATATTTTACGAAGCCAAATAAGAGGTGATCTTCACCCTCCATCAACTTTTAAAGACACTAAAGATAGGAACAAATTATAATAAAATACAGCAAAGACGATAATTGGATGCATTCAGTGTGCTAACTGGAGTGCATTAAAGGGTTAGGGAGCATTTAAAGATAAAGATTTGTTATCTTGTAGTTTGTTTATTTCCCAAATAATCCCTTTATTTTTAATCACTAGAATCTATGAGGTTTTATAGGCTTTACATGTAATTAAAGGCATTTCTAAGGGATCCCTTTCTCCCCAGTGCTCATGTTTGGAAGGGAACAGATTTGGAATATCACAGAGAACTCAAGGAAAAGCAGTTTCTTTTTGTACTTTCTGTGTCAGGCACAGAGACGGGGCCCCCATCTCCCCTCAGGGAGGGTTCGCCGTGGCTGACTGTGGGGATGCAGCCGGCTGTGTCCCCCCCACCCGGGACGCGGTCAGCGGAGCCGGAGCCGGAGCCGGGTCAGCCCGCGCTGGGGCCGGAGGAGCGGGAGGCGGAGCGGGAGGCGGAACCACCGCAGCGCGGACTGGACAGGCTGGTCAGCGCGGGCTCCTGGGCTCCCGGAGACGAGGGTCCGCGTCCCATCGCAGCCTCCACGGCCTCTCGGCCCCGCTCCCGGCCCCGCTTCCTCCTCCTGCGTCCCGACCTGGCCACCGCCCTGCGGCCCACGCCCCGTCCTGTCCCGTATCCATTTCCAGACAGCACAGATCGCAGCGCCACCATTTGGTGCCAACGGGAACAAGTATAATAAGGTAAAAAGGCAAATCAAAATTGGAGACAGGTGTGTTTTTCCTCCATGTCCAAAGCTCATTTTTTTAAATGACTACAATCATATCAGTTTTTGGTTTCTTCGCAAGTTTAGAAATAACACAAATAATTTTTTGTCAAATAACACAACGTGGGTGCAGTCTTGGACCGATAAGAATACTTTAATGGTTGGGGGTGAATGAACCAATAGGAATACCACACCTTAAATGTGGGTGGGGTGAATGGACCAATAGGAATACCACACTTTAAATGTGGGTGGGGTGAATGGACCAATAGAAATACCACACCTTAAATGTGGGTGGGGTGAATGGACCAATAGAAATACCATACTTTAACCATGGGCGGGGTGGATGGACCAATAGCAGTATCACACCTTAACTGTGGCAGGGGTGGAGAGTATTTAATCCTAATGTTTCAAATCATGTTTAGCATTATTTATTACATTGGGCTGTTTAAAATATTCTTTGAAGGGAGGTGCCTGTGGCTCAAAGGAGTAGGGCTCCAGCCCCATATGGCAGAGGTGGTGGGTTTAAACCCAGCCCCAGCCAAAAACTGCAAAAATAAATAAATAACTCTTTGAGTTTTTTTTTTAGTTCATAAGTAATTAGCTAAATTAGTTCATAAGTAATGTAGTAATTGAGAAATTAAAATCACACCTCTAGAAATATTCAGTTTCTGTGGAATTATTGGATCATAAAAAAGAAGGGAAAAAAGCCTGTGGAAACATCAGCCCTGATGAGGAATCTTCACGTCATTGAAACTATTTGTTATTAAAATATGAGGGGAGGAGACTAGAGAGATGAGCTGGAGTTACAAATGTAGGATTTCTTTAAAATGAACTTGGAGCGCCAAAGTGCTATTTGAAATGCAAGGGTCATTGACATGGAAAGCTATAGCTTGGCATTTCCCTATAATATTTAGGTTTCCCAAAGTAGCTGTTGTATTTGAGCCTTCTTTGCATTTTAAATTCTTTCAGCTCAGAAGAATGAGGTCTACAGAAGTCATTCATATGAACTTTATTTGATAAATATGATATGATTAAGAAAAATTAAAGAAATACTACAGAAGAGAGAGAGAAGTTTGCATTTCACTAGTGGTGTGACATAATTAAATAGGTGATGAAGCATGTCATCTTAATAATTTTTACAGAAATATGAAATTTATAACACTTATTACAGCACAGTTCAGATTAATTCACTTGTCCATTTATTTATTTAATCCCTTGTAGATGTCAAACATCTTACGACTAATCAGAAAGAACTTTATGCTATTGTAATGCTGACGCTTTTGTAGATGAGACAAATAATAAACATTAACAATTATCAAAGACAAATTATATATTCTGTGAAAGGTCACTAGTATTATGAGAATAAATGAAAAGAATGAGCAATGATGGGTATCAGAGACCAGTTTACGATTTTACCAGGGGCCCTGGGGTATTTTATTGATCTTCACAACTTTATCAACCAACCCCACATTCAGGAGTTTAAAATAACAACCACCGTTATTATTTCCAGTTTTTTTTAATTTCTTGTGCAGCTCCTTGGCTGGTTTTGCCTGAACTTGTTTATACAGACAGAGAGGGAGTGAGGTGAAAGGCCCAGGTGGTCTCACCCGAGTCATGGGTGCTGACAGCTGGCAGGGAAACTTGGTTCTCCACATGGCCGCTCTCCCTCAGCGGGTGGGACTGTTTTTCTTACCATCCTGAATCAAAGAGCAGTATCTCAAAAGAGCAAAAAAAGAAAATTAAGGATTTTTGTGGCTTCGCCTTGGAAATCCGTTACCGTCACTTTCATGATATTTTATTAGTCTAATTAAGGAAGCCTCCCACAGATTCAAGAGTGGGGTTAAAGAATCTCCATCTCTTGATGCAAAAGCAAAATGTCACCTTGGGAAGTGGCCACATTTATGACCACATTTTACAAATTGCCCTGGCCTGGTCCACTCTGTGGCCACTATTATTTCCATTTGTCTTCATGAACAATAAAACCATCATCTGTGAACTCTCAGAAATCTCATTCATGCTGGTATCAGGCTCATGGTTCCAACTGTGTGCTCTGCTTCTGGTCTAAATATGAACCCTGCTTATCGGATGGGCCCCTTAAGCTGTAGTTCCTCTGTGTTAAGAACAAACTGTGAAGAGTCAAGAATGGAAGTCAGGACACCTTTTAAAAGACAACAGCAGAAATCCAGGGAAGAAGGGAAGGGGATCTGCCGAGGGTGATAGCCTTGGAGGAGGAATAAGAGGTCATACTTTGAACACTTTTTAGAATGTAGGGGGCAATAATTACGTTGCCATGGAATGTGTAATAAAGAGAGGAGTCACGAGCGACGTGATGGTGTTTGGTCCAAACTCCTAGAAGAGCGGATTTATTGTAAGCCAGGAAGTGGAAGGCAGTGAATAGAGAAAATCTGAGGCAGGGCAGGAACTCCACATGGACGTGCTGTGTTAGGTGTCCAAGACACACCCAGGGGAGATGCCAGCTAAAGTCCACAGGTTAGAAGCTCGATAACAAGACTGAAAATTATCACTATATTGATAATGTTTAAATCCATCAATCTGGACAATATTAACAAGCAGGTGAGCGTTGATTGAGAAGAGAAACAAATAGTGAACACGGGGCACTCTGATGTTAGGGTTGGGCAGAAAAAGAAGACAAAGTAAGAAGTGGAGACATAAATAGCAGTAAGTTGGAAAAAAGGACACAAAGTTAAAAATGTGTGATCTAAAAAACTGAGCAAAGAGAAAAGAATGACAAGTGGGAGGAATCAGTGATCTGAATCAATTGCTGTGCACAATTCAATTATGATAAAGAACAAACTGCTGAAATTGAAAACCTGGAGTCATTATTTCCAATGTGGGCATTAACTCACATTTTCTGCTCATACTCAGTGTGGCAAGTATCTTCATACATTATGTTTCAATTAGCCCCGATGCCAGCCTTGTGATGTTCAAAAAAACTACTCAAATAATGAGCTCATTTAGACATTATACCTACTGACACTCCATTCCATTACAACGGTCTTTTTCTTCCCCTAGTGGCAAGAAAATTGGCATAAAATAAGTACATCTGGATTTTATTTCTGATCCAGTTGGCAAATTAAGATAAATACACACATACGTATACATAATTCATATATACATATGCAATTCACATGTAAATGTATCAAATATACTCTCTTATATAATTTACTGTATAAATACTATATAATTTAATTTACTATATAACATAAAAATCTATTCTCCTCTCAGGACCTCAGTTCTAAAATCTATCTTTAAAAGGTACATTATAGGATCAGGTGCAGTGGTTCCTGCCTGTAATCCTAGAACTCTGAGAAGCCAAGATGGGAGGATCCCTTCAGCTCAGGAGTTCAAGACTGACCTGAGCAATGGGAGACCCCATCTCTACTATAAAAAGCAAAACTTAGCCAGGGGTGCTGGTGGGTGCCGGTAGTCTCAGCTACTAGGGAGGCTGAGGCAGGAGGATTGCTTGAACCCAGCAGCTTGAGGTTGCTGTGACCTAGGTTGATGCCACTGCACTCTAGCCTGGGTGACAGAGTGAGACTCTGTCTCAAAATAAATAAATAAGTAAAATAAATAAACAAATAAAAGATACATTATAGACTGAACTATCCACCAGTAATGTGAAACATGTTTACCCAGCTTTAAGATACACGTTGCATCCTGTGTTACAAATGAAGGTGGCGTACAACTCATGTAAGGTCAATGAGAGTTGAGGGGAAGCTGGAAGTTCAGAGTCATGAACTTAAAGCAAGGTGTCCACAGGTGCACTGTCTCTTTCCCACAGGCTTATATGCAAATGTGATGTTTCCACCAAGACAGGACCCAGAAAGAAAGGTCACTTAGGTCGCAGTGAATGGAAAACAAATAAGAATGATGTTATTTCTCAATAATTATTATAAAATAAGAAGAGATTTCTATCATATTGAATTTTAATTGTGGTGTTGTTACTGTTCACATCATTAGTTGTTTAAATTATATCAATTTCCAATAAAAATAGCATAAAGTTCCTAATGTTTCAGATCTCTGAAACAGCTTCAGTCTTTTATAACATCTGGACTTTTAGAGAAAGTTATAAGAGCATTTTAACCTGAAGTTCACAATGATGTGGGGAATACATAGTAGAAAAGCCTAAATATTGGGAGGACAATGAGGCCACCTCCCTATCTTAAATGTTCCATGCAGAAAAAGTCACTGGCCTGAAAAACAAGAAAAGTCATTTCTTCTGTTCAGTGCATAAACAAAAAGAGAAAAATTAAATCCCCAAAACAACTTTCAACAGAATCTTTTCAAAAGAACGTATGCATAACACTGGTCTAGCTTACAGAAATGTAAGCTACAATGCCAGATTAACTTATTACGAGCCCCCCTCTATCAGTGGTGTTTAAAAATGCGTGTAGCCAAGCAACCAGCAGGATACTGAAGACAGACAACACTTCCACCACCCTAAGGGCTCCCTTGGCTTATCTCCCCATAAATGAGAAACTGTTTCTGTCAATTAAGATTAAATTTTGTCTGAAAAAGAGTTACCTAAAGTGGAGCAACCCAGTCTCACACTGGAAGGGACAGACTCAGCCTTGGTCCGCGGCTTCTTTGAGAGCCTGAGACTTGCTCTTCTTGTTGGGTGAACCAGTGGCTCATTTTATTGCTGGGCAGTATTTCCTGCCATTCGTGGCTATATCACAATGATGATTTCTTCCCCTGACAGTGAATGCTGGATTCCTTCCAGCTTTGAGCTATTTTTTATGCAGCTGTTAACAAAACAACTGTGCACATGTCTTTGTGTGCATGTAATTCCCGAGTGCCTAGAAACAAAATTTTAGGCATTCAGACTATGAATATAAAAGTTATAGAAATAGTTTCTTAGGTGAACACATTTCCGATGGAAGAATTTGGGATCCTCACCCTACTGGATGCGTAAAGTCAGAAAACCTACCACAGTGTAGGGTAATTGCTCATTGTCAGCTGGCCTAAGTCTTGCTGACACCAGATATCTGTGATGACAAAGGGGACAGAATAGTCGGGTCTAGTTATGTCTCAGTAAAGAGATACAGTTTTTCTAAAGACAAGTGCTATCATATCTTTTAAGAAACGTTCTTAAATATTCTTACTTCAAGAGATCTTTTAATGATTCTTGTGGGCATAGCAAAGAAATTTCACAGTTAATATTCTGGCAGTGATGATAAGAAAAGTTCTGGGTACAGACAGAATGCTCGGAACCCGTGCATAAATTTGTGACACAAGCCCTGGAAGTGAGTGTGTTTGGTTGTGCTTTTGAGCATATTTAAGGTCTAATTTTAATGAGTAATGCAAATTAATTATCATATTTCTCAATGCCTTATACCCGTTAACGCTGAGTCTACTATAACCTATTTCATTTTCTTAATAGTATGTAAAATTCAGCACTAATTTCTTTTGTATGTGACCTCGCATTTACCTACATTTCACACGTTTTCATAAAGTCTCCAACTGTTTGTACTTAGATATGGAAGATGAGTGAACTAATAATTTGGCAAATTTGGTAATCACTTTGGCTTTCTTTTATCTTTATGGCCAATTACCAATAAAATAGTGGTTGTTACCCCATCAAGAGCAATTTGAGGCTTAATATAAACTGAATAGTGCTTTGTTTCTTTTTTGTTTTTTAAAGCCTTATCCAAAGTATACTGAGAACAATTAAAAATCAGCAGCAATAA
Source organism: Galagoides demidoff (assembly GCA_963574575.1). NCBI lineage: Eukaryota > Metazoa > Chordata > Mammalia > Primates > Galagidae > Galagoides > Galagoides demidoff. Next base: position 18,296 of record CAUYQV010138322.1, read on the forward strand.
AGCAACAACCAAATTTAAAAATGTACCAAAAACATTTGGTACACCTAACTAAAAATATAGAGAAGGAAAACAGAATACAAAAAAAGAAGCTATCCATGATATATTATCAGAGAAATGCAAGTAAAATGGCAACGGGATACTAGCAGGCACTGGTTTATAATGGAATGACAGATGTCCAGAGCTCTGGGAGCAGCACATGCGGGGGACTCGAGTAACAAACCTTCTCTCCTATTGCTGGTGGCAAAGTGAGAGGACACAGCTACATGTGAGGGTGGTGGCAGTTTCTTACAAAACCAAACATTCTCCTAATCTGTTATCTAGCAAATGTGCTACTTGATCTTGGCCTGAAAGGGATTAACAACTTATGTCCACACAAAAAACCTGTGCCCACAGATGGTTATAGCAGCTTTATTCATAATCGCCAGAACTCAGAAGTAACTAAGATGTTCTTCTGTCCATGAATGGCGTTACATTCAGAGAATAGGTTATGACCCAGTGTTGAGCTACCAAGCCAGGAAAACACATGAATGAAATTTAAATAACGTTAAGTGAATAAAGTCACGCTGAAAAGGCTACGATACTGTCTGATTCCAACGATCTGACCTCCTAGAAATGGTAACACTCTGGAGAGAGTAAAAGATCAATCAGTACTTTCTGGAAGTTAGAGGTGAGAGCAGTAACAGAACACAGAATATTTTTAGAGTAGTAAAGTTACTCTATTGGACGCTATCCTGATGGACTCATTATATAATTTTTCAAACCCGTAGGATGTACAGCACCGAGACTGACCCTAATGTAATTGGTGGATTTGGGGGGATAATGAGGAGTCAATGAGGTTCATCAGCTCTAACAAATGCACCACCCGCGGGGGATGCCTACCGTGGAGAAGCTACACATACACACACACACACACACACACACGAATCACGGGACTGTGGGAAATGTAGGCTTCTCTCTCTATTGTGCTGCAAAGCAAAGTTTTCTAAAAAATAAAGCCTATTACAAAAGGCTTCATTGAAACATTTCCTTAATTTCCATACACAACCATCACTACTGAGTTAAGTGCAAGAAGCAAGTTTCTCTCTCTCTCTCTTGCCCCTCCCTCCCTCCCTTCTTCCCTCCCTCTTCTTCCCTCCCTCCCTCCCTCCTTCCTTCCCTTCCTCCCTCTCTCCCTCCCTCCTTCCTTCTCTTCCTCCCTCCCTTCCTCCCTCCTATCTTCCCTCCCTCCCTCCTTCCCTCCCTCCCTCCCTCTTTCCTTCCCTCTGTCCCTTCCTTTTCTTTCCTTCTTTCTGTCCTCCTTTTGCCTTCTTCTTCTTTTTATGAAACAGTTTCTTACCCTGTGGCTCAGGCCAATCTGGAACTCTTGGCCTCAGAAATCCTCCTTCCTCCGTTCCCCCAGCAGCTCTTATGAGGGGCACAGGCCCCCACACCCAGCAGCAAGTCATTATTATTGGCTCTTAGCACAAAGAGTCAAACAAATATTCAGGAGAACATAGGATGAAGACACAGATACCTCAGCCGCAATATCTGTAGCTGTGAAAAAATCTAATTGATCAAATAGAGACGTAGGAAGCCAGGATACAGCAATTTCTAAAATCAAGTAAAGAAAATCACGGTCGTGGGACTGAGCTCAGAATTTATTGCTGTTTCTGTTTTTTCCCCATCATGTGACTACATTCTAAGTGAAGAATTGTTTTGCTTTAGCTCAATTGGCAATTTCCCAAATTCACCTGATTTTTACCGTTTTACCTGCATTTTCTGTGTTTTCCCTTCCCCCAGGTGATTCCTTTTAGTCGATCGATATATTATACCTAAGCGTGACTTATTCAGTATTTTTGCTTTCAAGAAACTTTTCTAGAGAAAGCTCATAATGTGCAGAAGGCAATATAGATTGTGTTGAATGCATGAATAAACAAAGATATTTGGGGGGTTAGGTGATCATATCTAAGTTAGGAACCAGACAGGAAGGTGTACTTTGAGGAATTTTTCCAGCAAACCCAGAAACGAAAGGTGATCTTTCCCGTGGGTGATGATAAGAGAGGAAAGAACCAGAAAGAGGAAGTAATAGGTCAATGCAGGTGAAAGGCAGAAAATACATCAGGAAATGAAAGAAATCCAGAAAATTATGGGCAAGTCAAAAAATACTAGATCACATACTTCCACTTTATAATAAACTAAATATAGTACATTTAAAAAACTGGGATAAAATTTAAGATAAATTATAAGTCTGATGAAAAATAAAAGGAATTTTACTGGAATAGAGGTCCTTGTATAATGTTGCTTCTTAAGGGGGAAAGGGGGGATATTTTATGAGAGCTGGCAGAGGAGCTTAAAAAAAAAAATCATTCCTCTTAGGTAATTTAAACCTCTGATGTTACTATAACTGGTGAAGTTGAAGAGTTTTTGATTTTAGAAAAAGGAACTAAATCTTAGAATTAAAGTAATAGTGATCTAAGGAGTTTTTCGCTAATTGAAATTTATAAGTGAACATGTAAATCTTCTTTTTTAAAATTCCTTTAGAGATTAATGTCAGAAAATATGCATATGATTTAGTATTCACAAGTTGGATGAGACATGAAATAAAAATACATTGGTTGCTGTTAATTTAATTAAATACACTTAGGGGTAAATAGCAGGTGTGCTACAGAAAGGGGTCTTAATTTTACTGGAGATCACAGCAGGTCGTCCCAACTGGAAAATTAGGTAATTAAATGTTAAGGACACTTTTAATTACTCATTAATATTCTACATCGATGCTTATAAATCATTTCATAGATTGTGCCATCATAATAATCATGTATGTTTCCATAAATACACTATTGCCAGGCTTAAATATCCTGAAAACTTTTTCTTTTTAAATATGATTGAAGCTTGTTGAGTTGTTAGCAAATAAACATATTGAAGGTCATTTTCTTCTTTAATTATTTGGCACTCTGTTTTCTGGCTATGACTAGAGAAAAATTGAAATGGCAGGGCTCTCTCAACCGGTAAATATAAATATGAGGGCGCTTTCTACATGTATTACTCTGTATCCAGAAATTTGGTTGCACTCCAAAAGCAACAGAATTCAATTTTCAGTATCTTAGAAACACCTTAAGGTCTCAAGATGTTTCCTTACTCTGTATTAATTTTGCTTTAATCTACCTTAAGGTATGATTGATTGACAAATAAAAATAGAAATTGTCAGGACCCTGAGAGTTTTAGTATACTACGTGATGTTAAATCTATCTGTCCATACATACCTATTAAGAAGTGATTGGATCAAGCTAATTGTCATATCTATTACTGCATAGCTTATCATTTTTTTCATGAAAACATGAGATACATTCTTCTAGCCATTTTCAAGCACATAATATGTTATTATGAACTATAATTAGACACCATGCTGTACATTAGACCTCCAGAACTCTTTCCTCTGGTCTGGCTAAAACCTGTTGCTTTTTGACCAACATCTCCCCATTTACCCCGTCTGTCCTCACCAGCCCCAGGCACTGACTACTCCGCCCTCTGCTTCTGAGCTTGACTTTTTAGATCCCTCACGTATAGTATAAGGAAGGCCATGCAACACTTTTTCCTTCTGTGCCTGGATGATTTACTCAGCATATGTCCTCCAGTTCATTTTGTGTTTTCTCAAATGACGGAACCTCTTTCTTTTTAAAGGTTGAATGCTATTCCGCCATTTATATACCACATTTTCTCTATTCCTTCATCCACCCAGGAACATTTACGGTGACTTCTTGCCGTAGCTACTGTGATCAATGCTGCAGTAAACAGCGGATTTCTTTTCTCTTGACTATATACTCATAAGGAGAACTGCCATGTCATAAAACCATATAATAAATTAGGAATTAAATTATTATGCTTTAGATTGAGGATTCACACCAGAAATATACATATTATTATTTATCATTTTGAAAGATTTCTTCATCTCCATCCTGCTTCCAGGCTCACAATTCCTAATCACCAGTTTCTGTTTTGCTGGTTTGAATATAAGGTTCAGTAAGCCAAGTGCTCTGCCCGTTTTTATTACAATGTGAAAATCTTTCCACATGGCACGTGCAGACCCACCTTACTTTCCAAAGGCTGTATAGTATCACAGTGTCCTGAAGTACCATGATTCCTATAACTCACTTCCTGGACAATGATATAAATGTTTTAATTAAAATGATACTGTGGTGTTGACGATGGCGGCTCAGCAGATTCTGATTGAGGAAGGAGGAGTCTTGTGCACACTGTTCCTAGACACAGATATGACACACAGCTCTTTAAAATCTGAATAGGAAAAAATTATATTGTACCACATGAGGTGGCTCAATCCTAAAAACCCTAGCACTTGGGGAAGCCCAGGTGGGAAAATTGCTTGAGGTCAGGAATTTCAGACCAGTGTGAGCAATAGTGAGACTCTATTTTTATCAAAAATAGAAAAAATAAATAGCAGGGTGTGGTATATATACCTGTAGTTCCAACTACTTGGGAGGCTAAGGCAGGAGGATGGTTTGAGCCCAGGAGTTTGAGGTTGCTGTGAACTGTGATGAGGCCACTTACTCTATCCAGGCTGACAGAGTGAGATCTGTATCAAAAAAAAAACAAACAAAAAAATCCCTAAAACCGATATTTCATTTTTATGTCTTCATATCTTCCGTGTAAATTTTGTAGGATACATGTGATCTGAGAAAATCTTCAAGTAATACGCATTTCAACTGCTTTTAATTTTTCTAAAGTAAAACATTCCATTTTTCTGTTGAAATTACACATTCTGCCTCACCCGAGTAGTTAAATTGGAATTACAGAATGGTAGCAAAATTCAGAGATTATGTTTAGTCTGATGAGTCCCAAAAATGCATTATAAAATAATGTAGGTAAATGCTGAATTAAATAAAATAAACATATAGCTATCTTGACTGGTGTTTCTCTTCTAAATAATAAAAAAAAAAAGAGTTAAGGGATTTTAAGTTCCATTAAGGCTATTCCTCAGTTAGCACCATTCTTGATACACAAGAATGAAATTAGTTCATTATGTACAACAGATGCCTTGGTGATGAAGGCTTAAATCTCACCAAGAACACTGATGAAGAAATAACTCTGTTTAAGAATGATTATCACATACATTATACATATATTGGAAAGATTTAGAAAATGTTGAGCTTTGTTTCTCCAGGGGCATCTTATAAATATGATCAATTTTCATACAAGGCTGTGGATAGAATCTGAGAAAATTTATAAAGCAAATTATAAAAAATTACCTAATATTATCTGTCATATCTCAGATTGATATTTTTATCTGCATTTTACTCATGAGAAAGTTGAGACACAGAAGTATTTTCTCCACCATCGCTCTTGCTAAAGACCAAACTAAAGACACAAATTCAAATCTGCGTGCTGTGCGTAGAGAGTTCTGGTCTCCTGTGCAGCTGGAAGGGAACCCAGAGAATAGCACAGGCTATTCTAGCAGAGAGTTCAGCAGTGAATGAGCACCCACGGCGGTTTTCTTCTATAAGCTTAAAATTTTGAATTATATTTTATAACAAATGAAGAATAAACCATAAAGTGTATCTCTGTTGGAATGTGACCATTGTCAAATTCAGCAGATCATAATGTATCATTGTCCATCATAAAATGGTGTAATTTGAAGGAATTAATCACGGAGCGGCAGCCGCTCTTTGAGAACCTTCTTCTTATCAAACTTGGGGTACACGTGTGCCTGAGTGTTCTCTTTTCTCCTTTATTTCAAGTCCTCTTGGTTCTTCAAGCTTTCTCTTATTGGATATCTAACAAAATCTACTGAAACTCACCTAAGCATGTGCCTTCACATGCATGAGGCAGGGTTTAGTTTCTCAAAATTATTTTCCCTGTGATGTCAATTCGAGACTACAAGTGAGATCCAGAAATATGGGCCCAAGTTCTTGGAATCATGATTTTTAATTTTCCCATTAAGATTTCTTATCTTCCGCTCTGTCTTATCTAAGATGTCTCTAATTTTTCATCCTATCTACCTGGAGAGGTTAAAACACAATTTAATACACAATTGTGCTTCTTTTCTACAGAAACTGTCAAACAAATCAGAGCACGTAGAGACAGCTTGACTTTAAGCTAACAAGTCTAAACCTACCTATCTTGGCTGTTGTTTCTCTTCTATAATAAAGAAAAGTTAAGGGGGTTTTAGTTCTATTATCTATTGTAATGCATTTTGAATAGACTAGATTTTTTGCATGGTTATTCAACTTTGCTTCATTAAAATAAATGCATAAAAGATGAAGTATCCAGAGATTTGTGATACATGCCTATATGGACGTCTATAAAGGAATCTGCACTTATGAATTGTCTATATTATTGAAAGTAGGCATATTTTGTCCTTCACTACACAAGACAATCTCAGATTTTAAACTATTCATCAACAGTTTTGAAATTGAATTTAAATAATTTCTCTTTTAAAAATAAATCTCTAATGGAAGAGAACAGATGCATATTTGCATATAATTTTAATAAAAATGAATTCCAGGTTCCCATGCCAGTATATTCTGTACAAATACAAGGAGAAAGGTGCATAAATTTATCATAATGAATTAAATTGCGTATATAATGTTCTTGCAAAATATTATTAAGTATCTGAAGTTTCAACATCTTCTATATAGCAGTAGCATAATATTCTTGCTTAAAAAATCACATGCTGTAGGATAAGCTGTGTTAATATTGGAAACCCATATAATTATTTAATGAATTAGAATAACATTTAAATTGCAATACATTTATAGTCGCTATTTAAGCTTTCAAATTATCCAAAGAGATAGACAGAAAACCCAATTAACTTTAAGCGAAGTTTAAACATTTAAATGATTAAAAGCAGGAAAACCCAAAGACATGTACAATGAATTTAGAAAATTAAATGAGCACAACATATCCAATAACTATAGCTGAATAGGAGTAAGAAAAAAAGCACAAGTAAACAAATACATCCTCTTAATGTGCATTCACAGAGGATCTCACATATAACATGTTCCAAAATTACCATATGCAAAATGTTATCTGTTACAAATAAAAAGACTTAAACATAAGACCCAAAACTATACAATTACTAGGAGAAAAGTTATGGGAAATACTTCAGAATATTGGTCTAGAAGAAAAAGTATGGATGAGATTTCAAAAGCACAGGCAACAAAAACAATAATTGACAAAAGGTACAATCTAAAAAGATTCTGCAGAGCAAATCTGAAAAATCAACAGAACGAAGAGATGGCCTGCAGAATGGAGAAAATTTTCACAAATATTCAATAGCCAATAACCAACAGGTGACCAGAACATGCAGGAACTCAAATAGAAACAATAAATCCACTCAAACATTCACAGAGGAGTAAACATTTCTCAAAGAAGACACACCAAAAGCCAGCAGGAAGATGGAAAAAATGCTAAACCCCAGTAATCGTGAAGAAAATACAAATCAAAACCCCAAGCAGATGCTATTTCACCCCAGTTAGAATGGCCACTGCCCAAAAGATAACAGATAACCAGTGCTGGTGAGACGCAGAGAAAAAAAGAACTCCGACGGTGTGGTAGTTAGTGGATGGGTAAATTAACATAGCCATTGTGGAAAGGAGTATGGAGGGTTACAAAAAACTAAAGTTGTAACTATCACACAATCACAGTACTGAACATTCATGCAAAGGAATTCAGTATATCAAAGAGATACTTGCACCCCCATAATTATTGCAACACTATTCCCAAAAGCTGAGATATGAAATCAACCTATTAATCAATCTGTGAATTGATAAAGGAAATGTGATACATATATATATACACACATACATGCACACTGGACTATTGTTCATCATAAAAACATAATGAAACTCTGTTATTCGCAGCAACATAGATGGAATTGGGGGTCATCTCTTGAGTGAAATTAGCCAGGCACAGATGACAAATTCTGTGCATCATTACTCAGACGTGGAGCTAACAAGGTTGATCTTCGAAGGTGGAGAATAGAACGGTGGTTACCAGAGTCAGAGATAAAAGGTTGGTTAATGGGCACAAGCACTCCGCTAGATGGAAAAACCTCGGCTCACTGCTCCCCGGCACAGCAGGGTGCCAGTAGTTAACATTGATTCATTGCATATTTCAACATCACGAGACATGAAGTTCTGAAAGTTTCCTCAAAACCAAGAAATGATACAGTTTGGAAGTGATGGATATTTTGCATACCCTGACTTGACCATTATACACTGTATGCGTGTATCAAGCTATCACACATATCCCGTGAACATAAGCAATTGCCATATAAGAATAAAAATTTTTGATTGATTTATTTTTTCACCAAAAAAAACCTCTTCACTGTATTTTTATCTCAATTACCTAATTTCCAAACATGCCTGCATATTCCTCAATTTTTTCTTTTCCGTATTTCTCTCTTAGAACTTACCAATTAGAGGTATGTCTCTTTCAGATACATTACATTTTTAAAGAACTTGTCAACAGCAGCAAAACTTTCATTTACTATACAATGTGTTAGTTTAAGATGAAAACTACCATTTCAGAGCAAACTTGACTTTTCTGGGCTGTTTTATAGTAATTAAAAAAGAAAAAAAAAACTGTGTTAAAAAAACGAAAACACAATTTTTCCTTTAACAAATGCAGGATTTCACCAATCTTAACATGAATGTATAATAGAAAACTGAATCTTCTAATGCTTATTTTTATTTTTTAAATTTCAGATTAATATGAGTGTGCAAGTGATTAGGTGACAGTGTGAGCGTTTGTTAAATTCCCTCACCCGGGAGGTGTGCCAGACACCCTTCCACTGTGCCCAGTGGCTGAGAGTTTACTAACCTCTCCCTCCGTCCCTCCTCCCCCTGCACTGGTTCTAATTACATTTATCACTCTCATAGGCATGTAGTTTTCCATCTACTGGCTTCATTTAGTATTGAGTACATTGGACACTGCCTTTGCTAATCTTATGGTACTTAACTAAGGAGAATGTCCTTCAACTCCATTCAGGTTAATACAAAAGATGTAAAGTCTCCATCTTTTTTAAAGGCTGACTGATCTTCCATAACATACATATACCACAGTTTACTAATCTATCCATGGGTCGATGGGCACTGGAGTTGGTTCTGCATCTTGGCCGTTGTGAAATGGGCTGTGATCAACATTTTAGTTCATATGTTTTCATGGTAAAAGACTAAAACTGGACCTGCACCTCTCACCGCTTACAAAAATAGACTCACGATGGATAAAAGATTTAAATCTGAGAACAAAACTTTAAAAATTCTAGAGGAAAGCATGAGAAAAACTCTTGATGATATCAGCCTGAAGAAAGATTATTTATTTATTTATTTATTTATTTATTGTTAAGAAAGATTTTATGAAGAAGACTTCAGTGGCAATCACAGCAATAACAAAATGATATAAATGGGGGTTAATCAAGCCAAAAAGCTTCTGCATAGGTAAGGACACAACTAGGAAAGCAAACAAGCTTCAGAATGGGGAAAGATGTTTGCATCTTATGAATCTGACAGAGGGCGGATAACTAGAATCCACAGAGAACTCAAATTAATCAACAAATAAAAGAGGAAACAGTCCAATTTGTCACTGGGCAAGAGAGACATGAACAGAACCTTCTCTGTTCAACAGAGGAATGGCTAATAAACATAATGAAAAATGCTCATCATCAAAGAAATAAAAATCAAAACCATCCTGAGACACCACCTAACCCACATCACAAAGTCTCAAAGCTGCATCGGATGCTGGTGTGGACGTGGAGAGAAGGGAACACTTTTACACTGTTGGTGGGACCGCAAACTAATACAGCCTCTTTGGAAAGAAGTATGGAGAATCCTCAAAGAGTTAAAACTAAACCTTCTCTTTTATCTCACAATCTCTCTAATAGGCATCTACCCAAATTAATAAAAAAAAAAATTGAGAAAATATATAGCCAAATAAGTAAAAAGGAAAATTTATTATCTAAAATAACTGTATTAAGAAACAACCAAAAAAACAGTATAAAGAATGTCAGTATCCAAATTAAAAATATACGAGGAACACATAAAAAAAAACTTTTATAAAATTTTATAAAGATGAAAAGATAAATAAATCCAGGATACGTTTATAGAAATAATATCCATTTTTTCTATCTTTAGAAACAGTTAAAAGGACATAAGAATTGTCTCTTACTTTAATTAATTATATAACTGTCACATTAACCTGTTTATTCAAGTACTTTGTCTCTAAAGGAAGAATTATATTTTTGACAACTTTATTTCTCCTGTGGTAATTTTTACTACAGATTTCTACTATGGTAGAATAAATCTTGTCATGTATTTTTACCGTAAAAAACTAGATTACATCTAGTTTATCAGAACTATGTGCAAAGAATTCAAGATTCTATTTCCCCATTACCATTCCCTGTTTATTACTTTTTTCTTTCTCTTTTTTTTCCGTGATGTGATCTAATAGGTTGATGTATTTTACATTTCTTAAGAAGACCTGTTTTTTGTGTTGAGCAGGTCATTAATTACCTTCTGTTTACAAATTAATTGGTTTAAAGCATGATTAAATAATAATAACCTAAGTGTGTGCTAATTTCCTCAATACTAAACAATTGCTACTCCAGGGCAGTTAAGCACTGTCCTGGCCATCACCCTGCCAGGTAGGGACTCTGATTTTGTCATTTTCATGGTACATGAAGCTGAAGAAATTTGAGACAGCTCAAGGAATTAAGAAGCCGAAGAAATTTAAGAAAAAATTACTATGTCACATAGTAAAAATATAGAGCAGATAGGGTTTGATGAACAGAGTGAAAACAGGACTCTAAGGGTTATAAAGCCAGTGACTGCACTATTTATGGTTCATGCTCTTTGGGAAACCTTCCCAAGACTCTGAGCCCATCAGCCTAAAGTCAGCTCACTGGAATCGCTGAGACAAATAAGAGTCAACAGTTAATTTGTTTTTGTTTGATTTCAGCTATCTTCATTAAGTCGCCTATGTGCTCAATTATTCAATAATTCAGCCATTTCTTTGCCAAAGACAGCCTGTAAACAAACATGGCATTGATATCTCAAAGCTTTATTCTCTAAAGGATTATTTTTTAAATATTTAAATGTTTTACCTTACTAATCTTTCAATTACTTTTTTCCAGAAAGAATTCATTTCTTCATTATGTAAATGTAGACCTTAAAGATAATGAACAAACATTATGACTTTCTTTAAACTGAACTTAGAGCTTCCAACTCAGAATCCACTGCCTTCACCTCTGATCTTTTCAGAGAGAGAGAGAAGGAGTTCAAAAAAAAAAAATCCTTTTTATTAAAATTGAGTAAATGGGCTCAGTGCCCATAGCACAGTGGTTACGGGGCCAGCCATATACACTGACAATGATGGGTTCGAGCCCAGCCTGGGCCAGCTAAACAAGATGACAACTGCAACAAAAAAATACCTGGGCATTGTGGCAGGCACCTGTAGTCCCAGCTACTCGGGACTGAAGCAAGAGAATTGCTTAAGCCCCAAAGTTTGAGGTTGCTGTGAGCTGTGATGCCGCAGCACTCTACCGAGGGTGACATAGTGAGACTGTGTCTCAAAAATAATAATAAGTAAATGTTGTTCTTGAACTTACAATTCCACTGTCATTCATTTGATTCAATTATTTGGTAAGTGAATAAAATGTTAATGTAGATCTAATTCATTATACTTGTTTTCATTTTTCGGTTCTTAATGTTATACCTCACCCACCCCCTCTAGATCACTATTTTTCTTTCTGGCTTGAATTCCTTTTTAAAAATTTTACACATTGAAGTTCCTGTCTTCCCGTTTCTCTATCACAGGAATATCAGTGCACATTAACTAGCATTTTAACTTGGCTTTGGTCACTCGGCGGTATTAGCAATCTACAGTCTCAAAGCCACTTTCATCCTCCTTGTCAGTCCGTGGACGTCCCCTTCACGTGTCAAGTTTCTACCATATAAACATATGTTGTTTCCAATTTTTTTCAAACACAAGCAGTGCTGTGATAAATACACCTGTCCATGTGTTTTCACTCTGTTGAGGTTTATTCTCAGGGTAGCTTTCCATTAGTGAAAATTGCTGGATCAATGGGGAATTTTGTTAGGTGTTGCAGTTTCCTTCTAAATGAGGCCCACGTGTGTGCGACTTCACCACAATTGTGCAGACTGGCTGGTCCCTACAGAGGCCCCGAGAAAACATATCATCATTTTAATTTTCACATGTGGAACATTTCACGTATCTGATAGGAGATAAGTGGTGTCTCAGTAAAGCTGTAGGGTTCTCTGAGATTTCCCATCTGCTCTAGAAGGCTGTCCATGTTTTCCTGGATAGCTTTTAAACACACTAATTCAGGTCATGTCACAGGCACTGTTTGATAATTCCACCATCCAGGTCATCTCTGAGTGTGGTTCTGACGGCTTCTCCATGTCTGTCCTGTGCAGAGGCAGCTGTGTGCCTGTGTGGGGGATTTTCTTGCTTTTCTCTTTGCCTTTTTAAAACAAAAATTTTGGAAGGGGGTGTGTTTGGAAGCCAGAGATCATGTGTAGCACTATAAGGATTGAAGCAAAAAATATATTTGTCTAGAAATAATCATCGCCCTGCTAGGATTTAAGAGCATATTTGGCAGAGAGTTTAAATCAATCTAGGTAAGACTTGACCTAGTCTGGGGATTTTGCCGTTGGGCATAACTTGCTCCAAATTTCTAGTATTATTTTGCACATAAACAGGGGCTGGATTACTAGGCATTTTTTCTCAGTGTTCCTGTTCCGCCCTCAACTTTAGACTTTCTCTATTAGCCAATCCTTCAGGGAGAGCCACCCTGCACATCCAGCCCCATCTCCAGCGGACAGCATAGCTAATAATCGGGTCTCTGCTTGCTAATATGGTGCAGGCAGAGCGGTGATGGGAGAGTATTTCTTGTCTTACATTACCTTTAAAGACAGGTGCTGTCGCTCAGGCTCAGGGCTGGAGATGTTATAGTGACCCAGACTCTTCCAGTGGTGACAGAGAAATCTCCAGTGATCTGGGCCCTGAATATTTCCCTGTTCCTTTCATAAGAAAACAAGGCTTTTATTTGCTTGGTGGAGTTCTGTGCCTTTCCCACAGTGGTGTTGGACCCTGCCCTATGACCTGCAGCAGAAGGGGGGCATTTTCCAGTCACCTGTCCTGCCCTAATCTTTTTTTTAGCAAGCACTGGAGAGAGTTTATCAAAAAGAGCCTGTGAGTGAAGTAGAACTCCTCATGTGTCTCTGGTTTCCTCTCCTACAAGCCCACCTTTAGCAATTTATATAAACTTTCAGCTGAAATTTCACCCTTTGATGGTCTCAACTGCTCATCCCCAGACTTTGACCCTGATAATTGTTTGTTTCCCTTCTTTTTTCAGAGGTAACCTCCTGTTTTAGATTTCAGTCTGTTTACTGGCTCTGCAATCTCAGCTCTAAGCTTTGTCGTGGGTTTAAGAATGAAGGTGATATTGTAGATTATGTGACCTTTTTCTGTTTTGGGGTGGAATTAATGTATCTTACCCAGAACAGGGAATTCCTCATCATTTTTTCTGATAAGTAAATGAATTAAACCTCTACTTATATGCTTAGGAGTGATATATGTTATATATTCATATATAATTTATATGATTTATGTAATATGTAATGATTTTATTACACATTTACCTACATATATATATGCGTGTGTGTGTGTGTGTGTATTCTACTTTAGTACTGGGGTTGGGTCCTTGTTGTCTCAATTTTAATGAGTTCTTTTGCTCTTTGAGACATTATATTTTTATTATTTATTTAGTATTTATATATTTATTTTGCCTTCAGAATTTTCTAAGTTTTTTGCAGCTTGTTTTGCCATGTTTATGTTAAAATTTTATCATGAAAACATGTATGCATAAATATTCAAATGTACTGTTTAATTTCCTTGGGTTTTGAGTAATATGGACTAAAACCGAATTTGTCCACATTTTATTTTATTTGTGTATAGTTTTCTTTCCTATACTTATATCCTTATCCGTTTGTAATTTAAGTTTATTGTGTAACGTATACATTTAATTTTATTCTTTTTGAAACAGCTATGTAGATGTTCCAGTATTTAAGTAAAAATCCATTTTTGTTTCAGTCATTTGAGATACTACACATATTAGAAGTTAAATTTCTGTACGGATGTAGATCAGTCTGTGGGCTTTCTTCTTGGAGGGTCTGTGTACCACGCAGCAATCCCATAGGGGACACGTTGGTTTATTATGAGCTCAGTGACAGCGTGGCTGGCGCCCCCTGGTGGTTACTGTTTTCTTAGCTAGTCTCGCTGTTTGCTTTTCACATGAACTTCCATCTCCTAATTCTGTGGATACTTGCTGGCATTTTTATTGTAATTAAATTAAATGTACAAATAAGCTTAGGTAAAACTATCTTTATTACATCTGCTTATTCATATGCAGTAGGGATTTTTCATTTATTGAGTTGTTCTTGTCTTCTTCAGGCATGTCTCATAGACATTGTACACAATTTTGAAGACTTATTCATGATTCAGTCTTATTTTTGTTACCATTATAAAAAGGGTTTTCTCTACCATTATACCTCCTAACTGGTATTTGATATATTAAGGCTTTTCATTTCTTCTTGCCAAATTTATAAAACACTGAACTGGTATAATTTTGAGTTAACTGTATTATTAATTCTTTAGAATTTTCCAGATAGTTTTACTTCACCAAATTTTATGTCTTTGATGTCTTTATTTTGTCTAATAATTAGCAGGTCTTTTAGCGAGTGCCTTGTGGAATAGCCGTGAACACAGTGGGCATTCTGTCATCCTAAGGGGGACACTTCAGGCGCCTTCCCATTCATCATGACCTTGGCTTTATATATTATCCTGTTCATGGAATCGCATACATGGAAGACTGTTTTCCAGGGATGGCACCCACAATACTGTCTCCCTCCAAAACTCTGCTTAAACAATCTGACTTTGAAACTCTTTCCATAAAAGGATGACATCAATGTCCCCTGCTCCAATATAGGAGGATTTGTGACTGACTTGACTAGTAGAGTATGAACAAAGTGACACTGTGTGGGGCTAAAATTTAAAATCACTTCCGTTCCTTTGTGTTTTGGGGGGACTATAAGGTAAAATTCACATCTATTCATGAAAATAAAGATAGAACAATTAGGAATATATCAGACTTAAATGACATACTGATCACAGTTATAAAATAAGAACTACAGGATATTCATGGAAAATAGATAAAACCATATGAAAAAACAAGAAATCTTAACACATCACTCTCTGTATGAAGCAGGGCAAGCAAACAGAGGTATGGAGAAAAGAATCGATAGTGTGGCACTTATGATTATATATTTTACACTTTCCTTACAAGGAAAAATACAATTTTTCATGAGATAGAAAAACATCACCAAAATTGACCATGAACGTGTCAGGACCCAAAGGAAACACCTGCGAGTCCCACAAACCAGAAGCATCATAGACCTCACTCTGATTACGTGGTGATGGAATCAATAGTGATCCCTCCCACTTTTCCCACAATTAATAGTTAGAGGCTTCCATTTTACTCTGTCTACTATCTTTTACTTTTAAAATTAATAAAAGATATATTTACAGTAGCTTTAGGTTTATAAAGCAATTGAGCAAAAGTTGCCGACAGTTGTCAAGCCCCTCATCTCCCCAAACCCGCAGTGTCCTGTATTTAGAACAAGCCCCATTGGTGTGATACATTTATGACAATTGGCAAGCCAATATTTTGACATTCTCACTAAATAAAGTCATTGTTTACATTAGGACTCACGCTTCGTGTTACACATGGGTCACTAGGGAGGTTTCGAGACACTGTGTTATGGTCCAATATTTTGCTTCCAAGACACACAGCGGACAGCGTCCTCTCCACTCACCCGGGCAAGCATCAACTTGCTCGGTTTATTGGTTTGGCTGGGAGGCTGCATTAGTGCCCATCCCAGCGTGTTTTATGTGTCTTGATTTCTGTGTATCTCAGATCTTTCATACTGACCCCTGTATGCGCTGTGGATTTTGACAAAGACATAGTCACATATCGTCCCCTGAGTATCACACAGAAGGCTCTGCTGTCCTGAACCTCCCCTGCCCTTTCCTCGCTGTCTCTGTCTCACAAGCACTGGTCTTTCCACTGTTGACTGAGGTCCTTTCAGCTTCTCCAGCCTGTCTTATAGATGGAAGCAAAGACCGGGGAGCTGTTATAGATGAGCTTTTTTTTTTTTTCTTTTTAAAAAATATGTAGTTTCCTCCCTGCTCTTTCATGGCTGGACAGCCCATTTCTTTTTGTCTCTAGGTAATACTCTATTGTGTAAATATATTATGGTTGTTTACTTATTAAAGGATGTCTTACTGACTCCCGATGTTAGTCAATTGTTGAAGAACCCGCCATAAACATTTTGTGCAGGTTTTTATGTGAGCACTTAGCTTTCAACTCATTTGGATAAATACTGAAGCGTGTGATTGCAAATCATATACTGGGCTTGTGTTTAGCTTTGTAAAATGTTGACAGTCTTCTGAAGTGTCCACACCTATAGCTCCATACCCTGCCAGCATTTTACATCATTAGTGTGTGGGCTTTAGCCACTCCAGCAGGTGTGCAGCGGTATTTTATACTTCTTCAATCCTCAGTTTTTTTCTTTTACATTTACATCTTTTCATTTTCCCAGCGTACCTTCACCTATGCCTTGAGTTCTAGCCTCTCGGAATCTTTTTTATTTAGGTGCATTTCTTAAAGACAGCTCAGTGTTGAGCTCTGCTTTGTAATCTACAGGGAGATGTAGCTGGGCGTGGGGTGGGCTTGAGAAGATGTCTTCTGAAGGGCAAGGATCATTTCCTTAGCAGCCACACAGCAGCCCACGTGCTGCGACATTATTAAGCTGTAGTGTTTGCATAGTGATCCCAGGGGAGGGAAAGGGAGATAAAAGTTTCAAGGCAACTGGTTCTGCCCACCACTGAGAAAGGTAGGGAATTCTATGACAGATAAAGTGGCAAAATTGGGTGTGTGGGAGAGCAAAAAATATGTATTTTACAAAGAGCACCTCCACACCCCACATCCTGTTTCCCTGTAGTGTCTTCTTAGCAGTTTTACGGGGAGCACATGTATAGTTTTTTGCTCTTACTGGTGTATTATTTACAGCTAAGAGGAATAGGTTGGGGGGAAGGAGAGTGGCAGGGCTACTATGATTAAAACCCAGGGCCTAGTTTAGAAATGGTGAGACAAGAGTGGAAACAATGGACAATCAGTTTAATGACTTGGTTCTATGTCCAAAATATTTTACCTTTCCTTTTATTTTTCTGAGACAGTCTCACTTTGTTGCCCTGGGTAGAGTGCTGTGGTGTCACAGCTCACAGCAACATCCAACTCTTGGGCTTAAGCAATTCTCTTGCCTCAGGCTCCTGAGTAGCTGGGACTATAGGTGTCCGCCAGAACACTCAGCTATTTTTGTTGTTGTGGTTGCCATTGTTGTTTGGCAGTCCCAGGCTGGATTCGACAGCTACAGCTCTGGTATATGTGGCTGGTGCCCTAGCCACTGAGCTATAGGCACTGAGCCAAAATATTATACCTTTTTAAAGAATATCGTTGGCACCATCAGTGAGGACTATGAGAGACTGTTTAAAAGCTGTGAATACCACAAATCTATTAAATAAGCCAAAGTGTTCCTGCTTGAACTTAGTGCTGTGATTGCAGAAGACTGAGTTAAAGCTGCTCTCTGAATATGGAAAGTGACCAGAGAGAAAGTCTTAAATTATAGACATACAACTCTGTCTCAGACTATCAATTATTGATTTTAGACAAGAATTACTCTAAGTTTCCAACTATGAAGCTGTCAATATCAACTTGTCCATCCAAGACACTAGCTGTGGTGTTTGAACAGGGGCATAGGGCAGTGTATGTGGTACATGAGGAGAGAGGGAGGGGAGGGCAGTGCATGGAGTGGAGGGGGAGAGAGGAAGGGAGAGGGCAGTGCATGGAGTGGACCAGGAGAGAGGAAGGGGAGGGCAGTGCATGGAGTGGACCAGGAGAGAGGAAGGGGAGGGCAGTGCATGGAGTGGAGGGGGAGAGAGGGAGGAGAGGGCAGTGCATGGGGGGGACCAGGAGAGAG
>CAUYQV010138324.1:0-34199 GCA_963574575.1 Galagoides demidoff
TCACAATTAAGTGTTGAGACTTTGAAAGCCATTTTATGTGTGAAATATAATTTAACAAATTCTTGTGAAAAATTTCATGACCTTTTAAACAACGACAGCAATCTACTAAAAAATATTCACTCAAATGAGAAATATGCCAAAAAATAAAATAATACTATAATAATGTTTTTAATGTATTATATTTGTAAATTGTACTTATGTTGAAATTCAAAAATATATATTACAATACTATTTTTGCATTCTATGAAAATTTTTGTTGCTCCATATAGACCAAATTTTTAATTAAGAACCCCTCTACCCATCAATGGTGTCCCACTTTACCAATGTTAAAAATCTGGTCACCTTACAATAGTAGTCTATAAAGTCAACTGCCACACTTCTTGGGTACTTCCCTTCAATAAACACTAGACATATGGGTTGTCTTCAGCATGACAGTACAAATGAGGATTCATTGACACATTGGCATTGCCAGTCATTTTACTATTTTTGGTTACTTACTGGCTTGTTTTTTGGTGGCCACTGTCCAATAATTGCTGGAGCATTGTTTATGCTGATGATTATCACTGATGCCACTTGTAATATCAGCAGTATAAGATATCTATATTTTTTTTGAGACAGAGTCTCACTTTGTCACCCTCTGTAGAGCACTGTGGTATCATATCTCACAGCAACCTCAAACTCTCGGGTTTAAGCAATTCTCTTACTTTAGCCTCCCAAGTAGTTGGAACTACCAGCACTTGCCACAAAGCCCAGCTATTTTCAGAGCCGGGGTCTTGCTCATGCTCAGGCTGGTCTTATACTCCTGAGCTCAGGCAATCAATCCACCCGCCTCGGCCTTCCAGAGTGCTAGGATTATAGGTGTGAGCCACTGCACTCAGCCACTATACTCTTATCATTATTATGGACTATGATGATCCATATATTTTAAATATTAATACCTATTATTAGGATAATTATCTATTTTCCACAAATTTGATCTCTTCCCTAAGTCTCTATCACCTTTTAATCTTGTATCCTTCTCAGCTCCTGCCCCTGAAAACCACCCTTAATAATTATTAACAATGAAGCACAGGGCTTTTTCCAGCTAATAAATTGACTCTAACATGTGGGGTATAATCTCTCACCCCTGATTTTCCTCTTCTCTTAGATGATGGGTATTCCAAGGCTATTTATTTGCAGAAGAGATAGGTTTTAAGGCTGCAAAGGGAGCAGCTGAAAGGATCTGGAGCTAATACGTGTTTCAGAACCATTCTATACATACATGTGTTTAGAAGGCTCATGTCTATATCGTCTAGGGTTTGTGTAATGTTTATTCACATTTCTATTATTCTCTATATACGTCCTGCTACAGCTCCAGGTTCACCTTGATGATATCATAATAAGTGTGTACTATCCTCTGATTTATTTCTCACCATCCTCACACAATGGTAAACTCATAGATATGTGGTAATTCCTGGCTATGTTAAAAGACACTGAAATGCTGAGTAACTAAACTAGCAGGGCCAAGAATTTGCCAGCTCTTGCCTCGGATAAAAAATATTTCCATATCAACTGGAAATACGAGTTCACCTAAAACCACCACATTTTTATCACCCACGTCCAGGAGGGGAAGAGTGGCACATTCTGTCGGCCTCTCGAGAACATACCTTCACATTCGGTTTTAGTCAGGAAAGTGCCAGCTCTCCAAGGTTTCTGATGGAAGCCGGGACAGCACTGGTCACAGCTGTCGCCACATGTGTTGTGCTCACACTCACAGCGAGATTTCTGGTCAAAAAGAGGGGTGCAGGGGCACGCTGTTAGATTACTTAGAACGGTTAAGGGAGGGGCTCCCTCTGAAAGACAGTATGGAGAAAACATCATTAGACTGCACCAAAAGGTAAAACTGCTGTCGGCCCGGGACGGAAGCCGAGCTGGCCCGGGATCAACGTCAGCTGAGAAGGTACTCTGCAGGGGACTGAGCACCAGGCTTGGAAGAGCCGTCACCGGCCATCACGGTTCTTGAACTAGGCTCTGGGAGCAGGACAATCTCCCAGTGTGGAGATGTTTTGCAGCCTGGAGACAAGCCTCGAGCAACTGCACGTGTTAATGAGATAAGATCGTGGCTCATTAGCAAGCAGGTGTTGGACCTTGAACATTTGTGGTGCATCAGGGTGGGAGGCGAGCCTGTGGGGAAAGAGCACGTAGCTCCCCCACACCTGTTGTATACTGTTTCAATAAAAGGCCACGGCAGAGGTTACTCGGGGCTTCCCTGCACCTGTGGGAAGTCCACCTTTTGCAAGCATTGTACTTCTAATCCATGTCCTGGCTGTTTTCTTCGCACAGTGACAGGGTAACATAGTGCCATCAACAGTACTCGCTGCTTCTGAAATCACTGGGTTTAGAAAACAGTAGAAAGGCCCACTTGGGGTGGTCTTGAAGACTGAATTCCCCTGATGAGGGATTTACATGTTTGGGGGATCCAATGTGCATCTTTAAAGTGCTGTTAACATTTTGGGATGGGCCAAAGAGGAGGGGGTTGATTAGTAGATATCTAGGGACAGAGGTGGGACAGAAATCTAATGTCCCCAGGAGCAAATCTCCCGTGTGTGTGTGTGCTCTCTGAGTAGAGTCTCAATTTGCCTCATGGAACTGGCCCTCCAAGGGCTCTCAAAGCTTAGGACACACTGCTCATAGGTGCAATTTATGGGGAATACCCAGACCATGGGGAAGGCAGCACCACAGCTTTGCCATAAAAACATGCCAGGGCACTTGACTCTTCCTAGGAGACAGCGTTACAATCCATTAATCAGGAAACCAGCTTTGAGTGTTTAATGTCATCTGTATCACAATTTTAGTTGAGGAAAGAAAGATAGCCCTACCTGTCTTCACCAAGCTCACTATTCAATGTGTTTTTTCCAAATCCTGTGAAGTAGACGATTTTGAATTTCCCTGGTCTGTTTATGACAGGAAAAACTGATGCTCATTCATCTTCTCCTCTAGGTTATGTTCATTTAATTTGCTGTCATTAATGAAAAATTCCACCCCAAAGCATTCCAGCATTTTCTGGCGTGGCACTGTGAGTGCTCTCCTGAATTCTCTTCCCCCCCACTCCACATAGCCCCTGTCCTACCTTAGCCTGCTAGTTCACAGCTGTTTGTATAGTTACTTCCATGCACAGTTTTTTTTGTTTGCATGAATTTTGTGATTAAAAATTTGAAAAGAAATGGTCAGGTTGATTGATGGTGGGCATTCTCTAAAGCTAAATCATCCAGTACGCTGTCAGAATTAGCAAGGTCTCAAAATAGATAGAGCAGTTTGGAGCCTTTTGGGGAAAAAAAAAAAAAAAAACTAATTTGTTTTTGATACCATGATGGCGGATTTCAAAGTCGATCATCCCAACTGCCAGCTCTGATTTCACCCTGGCATGGCTTTCTGCTGCACTGTCTAAGTGGGGACCTGATACCCATTCACAGCGTTCCCTGTCAGCAAAGACTCTCACGAAACATTTTACAGTTCAGGGCTGCGTTTCGCCTTAAGCATTCTATAAATATACATACATTTGTTGCCGGATCGAGTGGACAAGCCCTGGCATGACCATAGCAGATGCACATCCCTCCAACGGAAATATCCTTGACTGAGTAGTAATACTGCAAAAAGCAATCGGGGAGAAATCCTGTTAAGATGACTGCGAGGCGAAAGTAGCACAGGAGAACATTCAGTGAAAACCTTTATTTCTGCCCTTTATCCTTACTGGGAAGCACATTTGGGTTACTGGAGGACAAGTGGGAGCTCACAAAATGGATGAAGTGACTCCTCGCCTTGGAATCAGAGCCCAGGCCGAGAATGCCTCTCATGTACGTCAGGTGGGCATTTTAGAAATTTCCTTCTCACCAAGTGCACGCTAGAGTCCTTGCTGCCAAGAGTGGGGCTGAGGACAACAGTTCTTTGTAAACGTTGCCTTACGTGGTTTCTTGCAAGAACACCTTTTATTGTGACTACAGGAACCTCAGTGCTCACAAATCTTACGCAGGCTCTTTCACAGGATGGATTTGAAAAGAACCAACAACATTAGAAAGAAATTGTGCATATCATGATATAGTCCTTAACCATATAAGAAAAAAAGGAAAAGTAACTCTTTGTTGTACAGAACACTTGCTTTTTTTGTATTATTATGTTCAAAGATCCATATAACTACCTTCCTGTACAAAGTTAATAGAGCCTTATGATTTTAAACCACTCAGCTACTTTAAAGACTATTTATAATTACAATGTAAAATGAAGTACTTTCACAATTTTAATATATACATATAGATAGCATTTTGTAATTGTCAGGGCACCTTCCATGATCACATCCCAATAACCATTATAGTGGTAGGTAGTGCTATATTCCAATTATAAAATGAAAGAAAAATAGATTTAGCAAGAATAGGTAGTCAAAACCCTGAACTCCTTGATTTCAAATCCTCTTTTTTCAAGTTACTTATTTTTCTTCTTTCTTTTGTTTACTTTTGTTCTGTGGATATTGAAGCTTTTAAATATTTTCATTATATTATCTTCTTTGATACGCCTAGACTTTGAACTAAGGGAACTTACTAGGAAGTTAGCTGCTGTTAAAATTCTTTTTTGCCCCACTTAACTTCA
The DNA here is from genome assembly GCA_963574575.1 of Galagoides demidoff. Taxonomy (NCBI): domain Eukaryota; kingdom Metazoa; phylum Chordata; class Mammalia; order Primates; family Galagidae; genus Galagoides; species Galagoides demidoff. The sequence continues at coordinate 4,621 of CAUYQV010138324.1, forward strand.
ATCACTGAATAATAGAGACACAAATGGAGATATTGCCTCAGAAAGCTGATACTGTAGTATTTGAGCATGCTTTTTAAAATTGAGAAATCTATTTTCAATATAAATGGATAATGCTTTGTTTTTGAGCCATGAAGAGGAGCTGAAATGCAATACCCTAGTTTTATATATATTTAAATTTACATGTAGTGTTTATTGAACTTGAGAACTTTCCAAAAACATATTTATATGTTGACTTCTGCACCATTTTAGAAGCTCTTGCACAATAAAGTTATAAATAATAGATGTGCACCCCAGCCCCCACTCTGCTTCCTACAAAAGATGATAAAAAGAACACTAATTTATTTTCATTGATTTTTTCCCCCTCTGATAGATATACTGTCAGAAAAGATTAAATTTCCCTTCAATATTATTCAGTCTTCCTCAGTATATATTTTTAAGTTATGGTAAAATTAAAAGTGTTTTTTAAAAACAAGAATATAAGCATTGCTATAAAATAATGATCAATTTTGCATGAGACAATTTGCAATATGCTGAAATCTAACACCAGGTAGCATTATTTCAGGTTTGGAAAATACAGGGCACTAAAACATCTGACGTATGTTGCATGGAAATATCTAAAACTTTAGAAGCCATTTTGTAATGATGAAGAGGCTAGATATGGGGAAGTTAAATAATGAGGAGAGAAAATATGCGAGGAGCATTCAGGAACTGTGAAGATTCAGTCTACTAGTTTAGCAGTTTGGCAGTTGGCAGCTGTGGTCTGACTTAATTGAGATCATTCTAGAAAGAAGTGCTTTTAATCCCTTTTCTTACCTGTACCTTTAGTCATACAGTAGACACCCTGACAACATGGATTTGCTTTATGGACTTATGGCTGAATCGATTCCTTGGTAATAATGTCTTGGCTGCATAGTGGCATACTTGGGAGGTGATGTAAACCAGTAAATGTGGCAGTGGGTAGCCAGGAGGAAGCGCAGTTATCACTCATAGCAACCTGGGTTGGTCATGTGTATCATAATCCCACAAACTGTGATTTCACACTGGAGGACGACACTTCCGTTAGCTCCCGTGTCTAAAGATGTTTTAAGATTGTTCCATTGATATTTAATTTGTAAAGAAAAATAAAAGAGCATGTAGAATCAATTTTCCCCTAGCGTAGAGCTTTTTTTACTCTATAGCTTATGATTCATTAATGAAGCACAAAACCAAATTATTTGATTAGACAAAATGGTCCAGAGACCAGCAACATAAACATCACCTGGAAACTTTCTAGCATTTTTCTAGAATTGTAGATTCACAGCCTTCTAGAACAGGGGTCCTCAAACTGTTTAAACAGGGGGCCAGTTCACTGTCCCTCAGACTGTTAGAGGGCCGACTGTGAGCCCTGGGACGAGTTGGCTGCTAAGCAGGACAGGTAACGGCAGCAAAAACACCTGGCGGGCCAGAAAAATGTTTTACACGGGCCACATGTGGCCCACAGGCTATAGTTTGAAGATGCCTGCTCTAGAACCTACTGATTCAGAATCTGTATTTCCACAAGATTACTAGCTGATTTCATGCAGATATTGTGCGTGTTCTCTCTCTCTCTTTCAGTGTGTATGTGTGTGTGTGTACAGTGTGTGTACTGAGTCATGATATCAAATGTATTTTCTTCATGTAGGTTGTAGCCAAAAATGTTTCAAAGCCCATGAACTTCTAGTAGTAACTCCTCAAAGCCAATTATAATGGTAATGAAGATTATCTATAGTAACGAACAGTAACATAGTCCTCAAAAATAAGATTTATGGACTGGATATTATGATCATCATTTTACAAAAAAGAGAAATTAAAGTTTAAGAATGTTAAAACATTTGATAAGGGATACACACTTGTTAAGTGTCAGAGTTAGGATCTGAACAAAGTAAAGTCTGTTGAACTTGAAATAATTATTAGTAATGAAAATGATGGAAAATTTAAAAAGTAAATAATAACAATTGACAACAACCTCACCTACAAATCACCGGAATATTTCTTTTTAAATTCTTTAACAGACAGTGAAGAATACAGGAGTAGTCTCATTCACAGGCTTCCATATTTCCTCATAAACTTACTCGTCTGGTGACAATGGGGTCGATTTCTCGCGGATCTTTGTGGGCAAACATCATTAAGTCAGCGTTCAAGGTGCGGATCCTCTGGAATCTCAGGTGAATATAGCGAGCAGAGGTAAATTCCAGAAGTTCAGGGGAAGGATCATCAGCACTTGGTCTTCCATTGATTAAAGAAATGTGAATCTACACAATGAGGAAAACAAGATAACCATTAAGTGTACCCAAAATTAAATATCTGATTTTCTTTCTTTATTCTTGGAAAAATAAAGATAAGGTCCCATCGTCTCAGTCACGCAGATCCGGGCTCGTGTTTACTCACTGGAATCTAGTGAAGTAATTCAGGGATGCTCTGGTACTTTGAATATGTGTACGTGAAATCCATTTGCTTGTATTCTAGGCATTCTCTGTATCCTACAATCATCTATATTCCTGTGTTCCAAGGCAGTCTGTCAACTTGACCTTCCGAGTATTTTCCTGAAATCTTAATTTAATCATTTCTTTTCTGAAAAGCATTGTGCCCTAAATTATTTAAAAATCTGGTATACAGTGAAAAATCAAAAAACTTGGTTAAAAATGTTACAAAATCTCAGATAAAAACAAGAATCTACTGGGAGCTTTAAAAATAATTCTGTAGTTGAAAGTAGCAAATTATGTAGCCTTATAATGTAGAGAGGAAAAATGACACATTACAAGAAAAATTAGAAAAATCTATAATCATGATGAGAGACTTTGATAGGTTGTTTTTCCTTGTGATTTCATACCTTTGTTAGTTTTTGGTAGACCAAGAGGACAAAATTTTACCAAGAATACTTGGTAAAGTATACACTGTATAAAAATAGTGAAAAGAATTATGAATTTTTAGAAAAATAACTGAGCACAATTGACACCAGAAGGATTGAATCTGATCATTTTTCATGCCAAAAATTTGGAGAAATTACCAAGGAACTGCCTTCTAAATATGCACATGACTGACATAATCTCACAGGGATTTCTCCAGAGCAGAGAATTCTAATAAGGGACAAATAGTTTGATGAAAAGAATTCCTATCACAGATAAAGGAAGTATTCCCCTAATACCAAAAGAACACCTAAAAATCAACAAAGAAAAAGAATAACACCATAACACAAAAAATGGACAAATAATAGGAGAAATGTTCATTAAAAACACAATATTATTCTTTCAGCATATTTTCGTCATAGCAAAAGTCAAGAAAGCTCTCTTTGATAAGCTCTCCATTTTTTCAGATCAGGAAACACCCCAAATATCAGTAATACTGACAGTAAGACACAGGGGTTTAGACATACCTTCTATATTTATGGGTATGAATGTAAGATGGCACAAACTCAAGAAAGTCAATTTAGCAATAACTCTCAAAATTAGAAATGCATAGAATTTTTTACTTTGTAATCTCACTTCTGAGAATTATGCTATAGATCGAAAATAATACAGATATTCTATTACATATGGACTGAATATATATAACAGACTGAATGCTTGTGTTCTTCCTAAATTCATATGTTGGAACCATAATGTCAATATGATAATATTTGGAGGTGAGGCCTATGGAGGTAAATAGGTCATGAGGTTGGAACCCTCAAGGATGGGATTAGTGCCCTAATGAGAAGAGGCCAAAGAGCTAGCTGTCTGTTTTTCCACCATATGAGGATACAGTGAGAAGTCAGCAGTCTGCAAGACAGGAAGAGCATCTTCAGCAGAACCCAAATATGCTGTCACCCTGACCTCAGATTTCTAGCCTCTAGAACTGTGAGAAGTCAATCTCTGTTGTTTATAAGCCACACAGTCTATGGAATTTTGTTACGCAGTCTGAACTGACAAAGACAATATTATTCTTTCAGCATATTTTGGTCATAGCAAAAGTCTAGAAAACAAGCTAATATTCATCAGTGTGGGGGCTGGTTAAATAAAGTATACATCTATATGATGAATTACATATACTCATAAGAAAAGAATGAGGAATTGCTTGATATACTAATAGAAAGAAGTACACATTCTCACTTTTTTTGGTGTAATATAAATGGAATATTAACGTATGCCATAAATTGAATCAAATAAAAATTGTTTAAGAAATTGAAATTGGCTGGTAGATTTTGAACTGAAAACACACAGCTAGAGAAAAAATAAAAGAGAGAGAAAGAGTCCTGTGGTGGGGTAGGAGATGTTCAGGGACAGTATAGTTAGTGCAAACACTGGGGAGGTAAGACTCAAGGTCAACCCACTGAAATTTTCATCCACTTTTGCAAGATGATATATCATGTGTGTTAATTACATTTTTTGACAGGAGAGGCAACGATATGTATTTCCATTCCTAACATCCTGCATTTAGATAATCCCAGAGAGCTTTTTACAAACTGACTGCCAATAACTACTTGAGTCACTAGAGAAATATGGCAAACTCGGAGATGAGAAACGAATTCTGATGTCGCAAAGGATAAACTCAAAATGCCTCATGATAAAAATGTGAAATTTCCCAGCTAATTGACTCTACCCTGGATACTCAGGAAAGAATGAATTCATTGAATCAAACCATTTGTGGGGTGACAGCAGCAAGGTCTCCCAAAATACCGAATTTCAAAACACTGAATGCCCTCTAAATAGAAGAAATTCTAAAAGAGTAAAATAGATCTTGCATATTCCACAATTATGGCATCAAGCAGATGAGCCAGAAATATGTTTAAAATTAAGTTGTCTTTATTGCTTAAGGGGATATCAGCTAACTGTTAAAAGAGTGAATAAATAGATGCATGAAGTCATTACGATCAATTTCTCTTAGAGGTTAATTTTGGCATCCAAAAAAGTCACCAGGGCCTTTGAATTCATGTTTAAACTCCTACCACTTTTTCACTTGACTGCCCCCCAGAATGGTGTTTGAAATAAAGGAGACCACTACATGTCCAGGATGACAGTTTCTGAAAAATTATTAAGGTTTATTTGACATTAATGTTGTGGTGAACCCCATGTGTGTTGTGTAAGGAATCAGGAAGTTCCTCAGTTAAACATACAAAGACTTTCTTTTAAGAAAGTGTACATATTCTAATTTAGGTTAATAAACCAGATGATAGCTACATGAAGGATTCAGCAAAAGAACACTTCTCTTCACAGCTTTGGTATTTTCATCAAGCAGCTCTGCCAAGAGATCTTGTGAGCATAGTTAGTCCCAAGCTGTTTCTGGGATATAAAACCAGCCAGCTGTTTGGCCATGTTGTGTGCAGCTTCCTTCCAATGCTTTTTAAAAAATTTTTTTTCTACTCCCCTTCAAAATAAATCATAATATTGGATAGAATATTTCCACTGGCACAAGGATGTATAATTCCAAGTCCGCTGTAAAGTTGAGCTTCGCATACTTCCTGATTTCCTATGGGGTGACAACTGGAGCATGTCCATCCTCCAGGAAGATGAAAAGTATCAATCCCCGAGACCGCCACTGCCTTGCTGTGAGGCCCTGGGAAATCTGTGGCCGTCTAATGTCTCCTGAAATGGTTTCTATTACAGACGTGTGGGTGGGTGGGTATTCATGCTGTCACAGGAACTCATTAAAACCGAAAATATCAGCCTATGATTATCAACTGGTTTTTGGATTTTAGACTTACACTTTTTTTTGAAATGAGTTGGCAAATGAAGGAGGAAAAAAACCTCATCTTATAACTAAATGACTAAGTCACTATTACACTCTGTTCACCCACCTAACTCTGTTTTTATTAGTGTGGGTATACTATGCAAATTATGTTTCCCTTGCAGATGGATAAGACCTCTGGGACTTGGAGGCATTTTTTTCTTTAGAATACATTTTCAAAGCAGTTTATTCAGAAAATACTCATATTTCTAGTAGAGATAATTGCCCCTTATTATTATGCTTGTCTATTTATATTACTACATTTGCTTCAGAAGGCTGGAAGAGCTATAGTCCGAAAACTCTCCTCAATGGTCAAAGTTTGTTGAGTGAACAGATGGATGGGAGAATGAAAACTGCTGGGAGATCTTCAGTAAGTCTCAGAAACTTGAAATGAGAAGCCCAAGTGTGCAGCCGACAACTTGGTGTGTAGTCTACACTCTTAGAACATTTTAAAATCCTAGTACAACAAGTTCAAAGTAAGCGGACCCCAGGAGATATTATAGAACACTCAATCCCTATATGCCAGTTGAAATTAGCTACCTATAGGTGTGGTCAAAGAATTTATAGGTAAGAATTGGCTGAGACATCTGGAAACGTCTTACAGCCAATCATGTTTAATATGGTATTAGTGGGGCCAGGCGTGGTGGCTCACATCTATAATCCTAGCACTCTGGGAGGCCAAGGCAGTGGACTGCTTGAGCTCAGGAGTTGGAGACTAGCCTGAGCAAGAGTAGGGACCCTGTCTATAAAAATAGCTGGGTGTTGGGTGGGTACCTGAAGTCCCAGCTACTCGGGAGGCTGAGGCAAGAGAATCTCTTAAGTCTAGGAGTTTGAGGTTGCTATGAGCTGTGACACCACAGCACTCTATCCAGGGTGACAAAGTGAGACTGTGTCTTAACAACAAAATAATAATAACAATAATGATAATATGGTATTAGTTTAGGGAAGGTAGTTAAGATTATGAAGATAAGGTCAGGCATAGTTCCTCAAACCTGTAATCCCAACATTCTGGGAAGACGAGGGGGTGGATTGCTTGAGCTCAGGCGTTTGACACCAGTCTGAGGAAGAGCAAAACACTGTCTCTACTAAAAAAAAAAAAAAAAAAAAAAAAAATAGAAAAAACTAGCTGGGAGTTGTAGCAGGTGTCTGTAGTCCTAGCTACTTGATAGGCTGAGGCAAGAGGATTGCTTGAGCCCAACAGTTTGAGGTTGCTGGGAGCTGATACCAGGACACTTTACCTACGTTGACAGAGTGAGACTGTATCTCAATAAAAGAGAAAAAAAAGATGATGAATATCACCTTGAAAAATGAACCTAATCTCTTTTATTTTAGACTCTGAAAATAAGAAAAAAATAGTACAGTCATCCCTTAGTGTCCATAAGGGATTGGTTTCAGGACCCCCTTGGATACCAAAACCTGTGAACTCCCAAGTCCCTGATATAAAATGGTATAGTGTTTGCATATAACCTATATACACCCTCCTCTATACTTTAAATCAGCTCCTCATTACCTATAATATCTAACACAATGTAAATGTTGTATAGATTGTTGTAATACTATATTGCTTAGGGAATGATGGTAAGAAAACAACCTGCACATGTTCAGTACAGATGCAATTTGTGCTTAATATTTCTGATCTGAGGTTGGTTGAAGTAATGAGTGTGGTACCCTTAGAAGGCTCACTGTCTATGTTGGGGAAGGGAGGTAAGCTGTGGGAAGCTTAGGGCCTGGGGATAGTGCAAGAGTGTATCATTGTTTTTCCAGCACCGAGTAAAGACTCTGGGGTCTGGCTTTGGCTAGTAAATAGGTACATTTTGATCTATTCCTTCTCAATACTCCTATTATTCCACTGATCTTTCTTTGTTCCACTGAGACTGCTCTTGGAAAAGTCACCAGTGTCCTTCACATCGCTGGGTAAAATGACCCATTTTCAGTCCTTGCCATGCTGAACCTATTAGCAGTGTTTGAAACAACAGATTACTCCACTGACTCCCAGAACACACTGTCCTTGCTTTGTTCCTCTCTCTCCAGCTACATCTTCCCATTCTCCTTCACAACCAGCTGGCTCTTCCCCGACTTTCTAATATTAGAGCCCCACAGTGCTCAGTCCTTGGCCATGTGTACTCACTTGGTAACACCATCAAAGCTCAGGGCTGTAAATACCATTTCTACTGATGCCTCCCACATTGAATTCTCCAGGCGTGACTCCTCTCCAGGTCAGAATGCAGACATCCATTGTCTACTTACTAAATTCACTCAGCTGTTTAACAGGCATTTCAAACTGAGTTCCTGATCTTCATCCCTAATCTTTTCAATCGCACTAAATTGGGATCAACAATTTAGACTCTTGCTTGGCTACTTTTGTTTTCTTTCATTCTACATCAACTCTCTCTCCAAATCTTGTTGGCTCTACTTTCAAAATAGACTCAGCATCCCAGCACATACCACCTTCATTAAAACCGCTGAGGGCCAACCTTACATCATCTCCCACCTGGGCAAGGATTGTTGCTTGTTTCTCCACCCACTAGGACTTGAGTCCCAGGAGTTGAAGGATTTTTATCATGTTGTTAATTGATCTAATCCCCAGCACATAGGATAGCATCTTGTAAAAACTAAATGCTAAGTAAAAACTTTTGAATAAATGAAACTTATTAATTTCCAAATGTTTGGCAAAGTTAGCTTTCTATCTAAAAAGCAATTTCAGAGAAAAATCAGAATTTTTTCATTTTACTATATTTATATGATTATGCTCTTATTATATGAACAAATCTTTGAATATGCTATTTCCACAAGATGAAATTAAAGTCTGTAATCCTTCATAGATTTTTCTACCCAACCACTTGAGGTAAGTTGATTTAGAGGAAATTAAGAAATTAATAGCTTTGACCCATGCTTTCCTTATATCTAAGTCTACTGTGCATGCTAATAATACTTAAATATTAGTTAACTTTATTTTCTATTATAAGGGAGTTCCATTTTGACAGGATGTTTTTAGCTGAGAATAACACATAAATGTGTTTTCTGAAGCCTAAAATGGACTTGAATTTAAGAACTGTTCCACTTAATTTTGTTAACTAGAGCAGAGTGCACTTTATCCTTTGATTAATTCCTTCCATGGGCAAATCATCTCCCAGCCATTTCACTGTCCAACTTATAAATCCAAAACTAACTTTTATAAGAGAGCCAATGAAAAATAAATGATATTAGGATAATAGATTATTTAAAGCCTATGGATAATTCAGTAACCACAACGAAGTAACAATTACATATTACCTCGCTTTGGCAGAAAAGTTGGTATGAAGTGTATTATAATCTTTATGAATCATTACTAGTTTTGTTATATGTAACTGAATACTTGTCTAAAAAAACCTTACTTTATCAGAAAGATTCTATTGTGATTTTTAAAATCTTATCATATCAAAACACTATCAGGTTACCTTGAAATATTATAAAAATGTGAACATGTATGAACACATGAGCAATGCGTGAGTAATATAAATACCGGACAAATAATAAAAGTCGCATAACATGTCATTTATAATACAGGTTGCTAAAATATTGAAACATTTCAGTCTAGAGATTTCCCCACCAAAAATCTTTAGGGCCTTACAGAACAAATAGAGGATTATAGACTCAATCTTTTCCTAGACATTATCTCCTACTCTACAGGCAGAGTTTTCTTTTCATTTTCCACATTTTGCTATTTTCTCCAAATACCGGTTGTCATTTTAGAATTATTTTTATTCAATCAAGCATTGCTTATTTGCACATTCAGAAAATTAGGTCCACCAAAAGCTTCCAACACATGCTGGCCTCTCAGAGCTTCATCTCTGGTCTGCCTCACCTCTCACTATTTCTCATTCATGTCGTCGATCAGTCATTCCTCATTCAAAAACTTTGATCGGATGCCTGTTGTGTGGTCACTTCTCTTTTTATGCCATAGTCTCTCTGTTTCTCAAACACATCTGCTGTTTCCGCACTGCTCCCCTTTTACACAGATGCACTGTGCACATCTTTAAGGATTTAGCCCCACTGTCAATTCCATTCTTTTGCACATGCCTCTGTGATCTGGTAATTTCTCCTGTGAATTCCCCAAGCTCCCTTGATGCTCTCTTCCATTTCTTTTGCCTGTTTACTTGTGTCTGCTCCTAGACTATAAATACAGTGAGGTAATAACTTTGTCTTATTTATAGTAAATCCACAGTGCTTAACATATTGAGTAGTACATAATAGATTCTCAATAATTACTTGTTGAATGAATAAATCAATATCAGTGCTCAAATAGTACAGACTGGCCTAGGACTGCCAGTGAATTAACTTTCTCCTCAATAAAACACTTACAATTTGTGCATTGCATGTTATCATTTAGAATTTGACTTTGTATACATTTTAATTAGATTTTAGATTCCACTTATTAAATGTGCATCATAAATTTTAGTGTGAGTTTGTTTATCATCATACAATGCATCATTTTTAAAGTTGCAGTAGTTCAAGTACACATAAAAATATTTTACAGGTATCTCTATAGATTTGGGTAAATCAATAAAAAGTAATTAAAAACACTAGCGGAACCATTTCTAAAGAGAAAAATAATGGAATATACATGTATAATTAATATATCCCTTCAAGTATCTTAATATTCCTACTAACCAGACTTTCCCTTCATGTAATATGTAATATACTGAATTAATCTGGAAGGTCTTTAATAAATATGCCACTATCATTAGAAGTTCATAAGCCCAAACAAAAACAGTACTCTTCAATGGTTAGTGACTACTGAACTGCTAGAAAAGTAAGGCTTTTAATAATAAAAATGTCAAGAACTGTGTGCAGCCTCCACTTCTGTAACTAACCTATTCCGAGAAGACAGGGAAATCTCAGCTTAATGAACCATCTAACGAACAAGACTGTGTCATTGACAACTCTACCCTTGAGCTTAGTCTTAACAGATCTTTCACTCTAAAAAAAACAAGTATTTTGCTTCGGATACTTACTTGGTTTCAAGTGTCCCTGAAACTTACATTGCTTTTCTCTTTGTTAGAATTATAGGTCTTACACTGTATGTCTGAATGAAAGCTTTGCCTTCCACAAAATGTTTAAACAGATTCTTCACTGTCAAAGCAATACTCACCAATAAATTACAGCATAACAAGAGAATGAGTTCTTTTTAAAGATTATTTGTCATCTTAGGTTTTTTTTTTTTCTTTTGTAGTAAAACTACTTACAATATTACATCAAAGATCTGTGCAGCTTCTCTGCTGGTCAAAGAAGAGTGTATATTCCGTTCTCTATCCCCCACTCCCTCCCTCTCATTTTGTATTAGAGTCAGTTGGAACTTTGTGTGTGTGTGTGTGTGTGTGTGTGTGTGCCAGAATAGATTTTATGAGGCAGTGCTTTCTAACTACTATGGAACTACTGAACACACAGAAGGACTAAGTTTTTAGGAAGTTCAAAAATAGAAACAGTCTCAGCTGCTTTAAGAATTCCAATTTTCCCAAAGTCTCAAAATTGGTATGGTCCTTCCTTTCAAAAAGCTTCTGGTGGTCTTCTTGCTTTCTTGCTTTGTGCCACTCAAAGCAATCCAGCAAAGCATTTAATTTTAAGCCCCCCACTCAAGGCAAGCTTAAGTTAGTTTCATCTGCAACATGCCCTATGGGTGTCCTGTAATCCATCATAATTGAATGGAAGATCTCGGTGTCATTCACACTGATCGTGGCTATTAAAGGAACACTGACCACTAAGTGCTTGAATTTTCACAAGGAAAACTATTACTAAATGAAAATTCACCCTTCACCCCCCCCATTTTTGCTCTGAAAGGAGGACCCTAATACCCTGATATACAACAGTTCACTTTAGATATGTTTTTGTTTGTTTGTTTCTTTTTTGAGACAGAGTCTCATTTTGCTGCCCTTGGTAGAGTGCTGTGGTGTCACAGCTCACAGGAACCTCAAACTCTTAGGCTCTAGCGATTCTCCTGCCTCAACTCCCTGTAGGGAGGAGTACAGGCACCTACCATAATGCCCCACTATTTTTAGAGATGGAGTCTCGCTGTGGCTCAGGCTGGTCTCCAACTCCTGAGCTCAGGCAATCCACCCACCCTCAGCCTCTCAGAGAGCTGGGATTATAAATGTGAACCACCAGGCTAGGCCTTCACTGTAGATATGTTTTAAAATGTTTTCCAGTAATAATGAAAAAGTACTCCAAGTTGAAAATATATTTCATTTATCTTTGTGGTTTTCTTTCTCCAGTTAAAGTATATAATATTTGCATAGATAAAAAGCAGAGTTGTCAAAATAGATTTTTCTCATTCTCTTCTGGGAATTTCCCATTTGCATTTTATCAAATACAGATGTCTTTGCTAAATCTTTGTGCTGTCAGCCTTACACTGTATAGGAATATAGTCATCCTCTAAAATTCACAGCCAGGAGAGGGAGTTGGCGGAGTAGCAGCCGAACAATTCAGGGGGGCAGAAATCATACAAAGTTCTCTCACTCTCCTCAAACATTCGCACTGCTACAAATTTTGTTTTGGGTGTGCCCCAACCAGAGGCAGCTTAAGAGAACAGAACCATTAGTCATCTATTCCAGCCTCATAGCTACTTCAGAAATCCCTTTGAAATAGACAAGACCTTGCACATAAAAACAACGGTGGTTATGATTTCATAATTACTGGATATCAGACACTCTTGGATGTGATCTGTATGCACTAACTCACAAAATATTAATTGATTTAATTCTTACAACATCCTCACAAGGTCAGTGTTATTGTTATCTCATTTTTTTTTAAATTGAGATAGAGTCTCACCTTCTCATCCTGGGTAGAGTGCCACGGCATCATAGCTCACAGCAACCTCAAACTCTTGGGCTCAAGATACTCTCTTGCCTCAGCCTCCCTAGTACCTGGGACTACAGGCATCTGCCACAGCACCCGGCTATTTTTTTAATTTTTCTAATTTTAACAAGTATGGCTAAGTTCATACAGCTAGGATGTGCTCCAGTTCTAGTCTAAGTTCACTGAACATGCTCACCACTATACCACCTTTCTTGAATAAAAAACAGCTGCTGATGTGGGCATTATCTGAAGACTTACAAACAGAAAGCTCCCCACCCCTGAGAGCCTGTTTTATGCACCTTCCCTTTAGCCTTCATCTGACTTGGACTTCCATTCCAATCCTGTTGATGACAGCTCCAGCATTTTAACTCCATCTTCTCTTTATTGTCCTGTTCTCAAATTTTTGAAATTGTCTTTACTGTTTTATTTCCCCGCTCTTTGTTTCTCTTCATAAATTTGTGCTGGATTCATCCTTCCAGTCCTATCCATTCTGGAGTTCCTGGGGTAGGCTGCTTACCAGGCCACAGGTCACCACTCAGGACCCACGTCTAGATCAGATGGTACTCAGGCCTTCTGGGAGGGACCAGAGCGACCTGGAGTAGAGCAGCAGTGAGCACTATGACAAAGGAGAATCCCAGACCTGATAACACTTCCAGCCATTGATCCATATTAGCGAAAGCCCCTTCTGGTCAATGGAAACAAAGCTCTGTGCTGACCAATCCCAGAAACGGGCCTAAGAGTTGAAGGTTACAAGCCTGCGTACCCAGAAAAGAAACAACTCCTAAAGTCTTAATTAGCATCATAGCAAATGAAATTGCTAATGACAGGTTTACTAGTTAAGTATTCTAGTAAGTGCAAACCATTCACTGGTGTTCAAAAACATGCATACTTTATAGTACATTCTAGAAGATAGGAAGTATTCCAAATTACAAAACTTCACATTGTAGGGGAAAGAAGAAAATATCTTAACACCAAAAATAAATATCTGTGAAACTAACACATAATCTCCCTTAATGTGGAGAGCTATTAGACAAAGTCCTGATAGAGTAAAAAAAAAAAAAAAGCCACTCAGAGTACAATGACCTACATTGGGGAGACAGAACAATCAGTACGCTTGAAAGACATGGAATAACAACACAAAGGGAGACTTGAGCAACATTTTCCTGTTTTGTTTTCAGTTCCCGTGTGGGAACACTTGTTTAAAATTAAAATAAAATCTTGGAGCGCGAGGTATAAATACAATGCCAGATCTTGTGTCATTAGATTGGAACACAACCCAGACACATACTTGAAAGAGAAATTCAGCCCCTTTCTTTCTCATCCTCTGACTCCAGGGTCCCCCCAGGGATAGTGTATATGTGTGCGCATGTGTATGTTACAAGTACGGAAGTAAAAGCTGTATAAGGGCATTAATTTACAATTTCTCCCAACTGTACATAAGCAGCATTTGGAGATGGCTGTTGGAAATCTCAACTGATTTTATGTTCAGAGAGGTTTGTACTCAAATAGCAAGTTGCCAGAGACTTTAAAATACGGAGTCATACTAATATCAGGGAAGAGATTGAACTTGAACATAGACACAAGCTCCTCTAGACTGATCATGTTCCATAGGCTAACTATATTTCTAACATCCCTAGCTTTGCGCATGTGTAAACTCCAGTCCCCATGAGTGTCACTTTCCCACCCCCTGACCTTTGCCTACCGACTCCCTACTCTCACCTGTATTTTAACATCCTCTAAATGTTCCAACTCTTTCCACCTTTCCCCCTCCTCTTAGTTTTGTTTTCATGTTACTAATTTCCTTACCTCTCTTTCCATATCATTACTTATTCTTCACCTATCTCTTATTTGCTTACTCTTTTCTGCTTAACTTCACTTCATCTGTAGAGTGAAATTGAATATCCAGAGCTGGTCAAGTTTCTATGTTTCCAAGTGAAATCATGTGGTCTATCACTCTAAATCTGGCCCTTAGCCTCGCTCTGCCAGAGGAAACGGCAGGTCTTATCTCTTCAATTTTATGACTTTTTTATTGCACAAGGAATAAAAAAATAAACAAAAAAAAATTAAATTTGTTTTTGCAGAATAAAATTCTTTAGCTGAACAGATTCATTTTCATTTCGCTGGGTTTCTAAACCTGAACCTGGGTGTAAGACTACAAGGGTGTTTGTATAGGTATATTCTTGTAATATTGACTACCCCTGGGTGCTTGATGCTTTGTGTAACTGTTTGTATGCAGGTGCCTGTGTGTGGGTGTGGGGGAGGGTATGCACAGAGAGTTAACTATGGTTTTAAGATCACATATATTGAGTTGGAGATAGATTGCTTATGTTGCAATTCCAGCTCTTCCATTTATTGCCTGTGTAAATTTAGAAGATTTATTTAATCTCTCTGTGCCTCAGTTTTCTCTATAAATGGCAAATACTAATTTTATCAAAATTTCTCTTTAGGCTGGGGATCTTTAGTCTTTGATCCAGGGGATTTGAAGAATGAGCCCAAAGACCACGCAGCTATGTCACAGGATAGAGTTTATTGTAGGAAAAGGACTAGAGGAGGAAAGGAGAATAACAGAAGCCCAGGTAGCAGCAGCACAGGGAGAGACCAATGGGGAAGCCCCCCATGGGCTTTTGTATAAGGGCATTAATTTACAATTTCTAGGGGTTCACATACTGGCTGGGAGCAGGGGGCCTTGGGAATGTCTGTTGCACTTGGCCAGGAGCCCACAGAGAGAAAACATTCTGTCCATGTCGATTAGCAAACAAAGATAGGAGCAAATGGATGGGGTCCTGCAGTCTCTGACCCAATGAAACAGCATGGTGTATGTTTCCACTCTTTGGGGGAACCACCAGATGAGATCAGGATGCTTTTCCCTGGTCTTGCTCGAGTCCAGAGAATGAAGCCTGGAAAGGTCTGTTTTCCCAGGATTAGAAAACAGAAGTCCCTGTCCAGCTCTGAACAGAGGACCCTATATCACCAATATCTATCTTAAAATACTGTGTGGTATATTGACAGAAACAAGGTACGTGAAGTCATTAGAATAATACCTACCACCCAGGCACCACTATTGTTAGCTGTTGTTATTCTCGAAAGAGTAAGAAAAATAAAGCAGATGACAGTGTCTCTCGGCCAAACAGGATGTGTTCCACCCTTTACAGCAGTGACCTATTACCAACCTCGACAGCCTGAGACAGTGGGGACAAAGTTTCCACCCACAAGGGAGAGGAAGGATGATCTTGAAAATGCTACAATGTTTGAATGTCCATAGGAGACTAGAGCATCAAGCCTTCCTGTTTTGTCTTTTCATCCATAGCCAGTTTTCACACAAGCGAGCCCTGGGCTGAGGCTGTTGCTCCCAGGTGGCCTGTAGTCTCAACCCTGGAGGTGATAGCTTTTAGGGCCAAGATGAGAGTAGATGGTCAAATACAACATAAAGGCACCAGGAAGAGGAAGTTAGAGAACGACTGACATCTGGGCAGCAGTTTGTAAGAGGAGGAAAATAAAAAGGAAAAGCACGTGATGTGAGAGGACCCCAGATTTGCAGCTCATCACTGCCTATACACAGATGGCCAGACATCATTCAAAACACCACGCCTGTAAGAAGGCATTTCATTGAGGAGGTCTGCTGTTAATTTTGCAAGCTTAACAGTACCAGAGCAATTACGATACATGTCAACAGTATCCTAAGCACAGGTTCCTCCCATTATGCTGTACGGAGTTGGACCATAACTATTTTTACTAGGTTTCTAGGATGTTGGCTCCGTGCACCTCGACATCTGTACCACCAAGGGGTCTCTAGTCCCTTCAAAGAAACAGGGTGCGCAAAGGGACCTCTCCTCCCACACAGGCAGAAGATGAAGTTTTTGGTAGACTTACTGAGTACACAGCGTTCTTGTTCCTTTGCTGGACTCAGACTAACATCTGACCACAGGAAGCTACAGGGCCATGCCCTCAAAGAAGCTTGATCCAGCTTGTGCTGTTGGAGAGCTGGCGGGGAGTAAGGACATGCTGAAACTCAAGGCTTTATTTTCCGCAGGAACCGGTGCAGAATAGCTAATATTCAGAAACATTAAAACTCAAGAAAAATGAATAAATAGCTGATTAGAGGCCATTGATCATTATTGTAAGTTCCTCATCCACAATGGACTTTTTGCTTCCCCACATTCTTTTTCTCTTTGCTCTGGACAAACTCAGTGTGAATGAAAGGTGAAGGAAAGAAAACATTTAATCAATCTTCCAGGGGCCAGGGCTGAATTGCTTTCTGTTATACATTTGCTGCCAACTTCACAGAATCAGGTTTGTTTTCAATTATTTGTAATATGCTTTCCCAGAAGAATTTACAAAAGGTTGTTTAGGCAATGTTCCCTTTTCTATTAATGACAAAAAATACAACTGCTTCTCCTTAGCAAAAAGAAAAGGATTTAAATTAGGAAAATTGTTATGAATGTTGTCGTTGGAGTTGAGAGTTTTTCTTTTTTTCTGCATGTGGGGTTTTATTCTCAACTGGCTTTAGTGAGAAGTGACAATAACATTGTTACATTTCTGCTTTCCTCTCTAGGGACGAAATAAGAAGCTAACATGAATCCCTTTATGGAGCTGGTTTATAACAATGACACCTATAAAAAAATAAGCATATGTCATGTTTACTTAAGGTTGATCTTGTAGTTCTAACGACTGTGAACTTGGTTCCTTGGAAAAAAGATAACACTGTTAAGTCCAGTGACTTGTCACGGCTCAGAATATAGATGTTCTAATCTATTTCTAAAAAATACCTTTTACCTCTCTATATCTCCCGTGTCCCACCACTATCAGCATCACTGCTAACTTAACATATTTCTCAGTCTGATGAAGTGCAAATAAAGGCACAGACTCATTAATAGGAGTTGCAATGGCCAAGTGTGTATGGCAGTCTTTTGAGAGACAGAAGCATGAATCTCTGAAATCCTGAGTGCAGGCAGCTTGATGTCCAGGCTCTGTTACTGATGTGGAGAGGCGAGCCGTCTCTTATCCCCATCCCCTCACTTTATAGCACAGTGCCAGGGACCACAACGGCCACTCTCCATGGGCTAACCCAGGGAACCAGGGTGCGCCTAGAGAGCTGGTCTCGACAGATCTCAGGCCCATGAATGGTGTAAGCCTGGGCTGTTTGTTTGTAGGTCTGTCTAAAAATCTGATTAACATTCTGTCCCTTCCGTAACTTCATTCCTGATAATCAGCCTTCTTTTCTGTTTCTAATTCTTTCTTCCCTGTCATGACTAAGCTCTTTCCCTGAAATATCTCCTGACCTTTCTGTCCTCCAACAATTTACTTGAGCTGAAATGATACTTCCTCCTAACTGCTCCATCTATATCCCTGCGTCTTTAAAGTAGTTTGACTGAGTTTCTAAAGGGTATTATTCTTTAAAAGTAAAGTACACCTTATTCTCAATTCTAAGGACACATGCCACTCTGTCCTCACTTAGATCTCTTCCCTCATATTTATCTGTCCCTATGTCTTTGTACCGGTCTCTCTGATGAATGGCCTGATGGCACTGGAAAAGGCAGAGGGAAGCATTCTCCTATGACACAAACATTATCGATTTATACAGTCATGCAGAAGTGCTCATACACCTCCAACAATCTTGTTTCCTAAAAATACAAATATGTACATACGTCAACAAACTAATGACCAATTTTGAAATAAGAAGTTCAGAGTTTATACATCCAAATGAGTGTTGCCCTTCCAAAATAATTTCAGGGTGCTCTATTTATAACACTATTAATTTTCTCTAGCTGCTTTAATACTGCTGTGTCTTTACTGCTGGGTTTCTTCCTTTAAGTGGTAGGAGGGAGAGTATTTCAAGAACAAAGGATGGTAGTAAAGGAAAACAGGTCACAAAACATAAAGGTCAAAATAGAAATTGAAAATTCAAGCCACAACTGGCTGCTGTGGTATATGCCAGTAATTTCACCTACTCCAGAGGCTGAGACCGGAGGATCATTTGAGCCATTTGAGCTCAAGAGTTCAAGACTGGCCTAGGCAACATAATCAAAGCCCATCTCAAAAACAAAACAAAACAAAAAATTAATGCTGAAGATAAAGGAAGGTACAGATAGTGAAGCCTGCCCACATATTCCCTCAACCACTCAGAACTTTAGGGCTCTTTTTTCACTCGATATTATTTAAAAATCAACCACATGAAGCTGTTGGGAAATATTGAAAATGTGAGAAAGAAATTGTCAACCAAAGATTGTTTACTTAAGAAAACATTGGTTTTACAAAAAAATCAAATCCTTTAAGCTGTCGTCATTAACCCTCAGGCGATGGACTGGTACAGGTCCATACCTGTTAAGAACTGGGCCAGACACTGAAAATAAATAAATAGAATCTGATCAAGCTAAAAAGCTTCTGTACAGCTAAGGGCACACACAAAGCAAACAGACAATCTTCAGAATGGGAGAAGATTTTTTCATGTTACAAATCTGACAAAGGGCTGATAAATAGAAAACTCAAATTAATCAACAAGAAAAGAGCAAACAACTTCATTTATAAGTGGGCAAGACACTTGAACAGAAACTTTGCCAATGATGACAGATGAATGGCCAACAAATATATGAAAAAATGCTCTCTAATCATCGGAGAAATGCAAATAATTATTCACCATATAAAAGATTTTGCTATATCAATGCTACTTATTAAAAATAAAAGACTTAGTGGTAAAAAAAAAAAAAAAGACCACATACGATAGCTGAAAAAAAGGATAAGATATTTAGAAATAAATTTAACCCAGGAGGTGAAAGACTCTGCACATATAAAACTATAAAATGTAGATGAAAAAAAATCCACATAAAAACTGGAAGGATATCCTATGTTCGTGGACTAGAAGAAATAATATTGTTAAATTTCCATACAACCCAAAGCAATCTGCAATTCAAGGCAGGCCTATCAAAATTCTAACATTATTTTTCATAGATATAGAAACATTTCTAAAATTCATATAAAACCTAATAAAACAGAACTAGTCAAAATAATCATGTGCAGAAAGAACAAAGTTTAATGGCATCATAGTATCTAATATCAAGCAATACAGCAAAGCTATAAAAATTAAAATAGCATGGTAATGGGAAAAAAAAAAGATATGTCTATCAATACAATAAAACAGACAGCCCAGAAATTACCTCATGCTAGCATAGTCAATTGATTTCTGACAAAGGTACCAAGAATATTCAAGGGGAAAGGAAAATCTTTTCAAGGAATGGTACTGGAAAAACTAGATATCCACACACAGAAGAATGATATTGGACCTTTGTCTCAACCCATACATAAAAATCAACTTAAAATGAATTGAAGACTTACATGTAACATGAAAAAATTCTATAATTATAAGAAGAAAACACAGGAGAAAAACTACAGGACATTGGTGTGGGCAATGAGTTTTTAGATTTTACTCCAAAAGCATAGGCAATAAAAGCAAAAGTAAAGAAATAGGATTATATCAGAGTAAAACCACATAGCAAAGGGAAGCATTAATAGTGTGTAGAGACAGAGATTGGGAGAAAATATTTGCAAGGGGTCAATATCCAAATTATATAAGGTGATCAACCAATTTACTAACCGGAAAATGAGAATTCTAATTAAAAAATAGACAGGGAAACTGAATAGACATTTCTCAAAAGAAGACATGCAAATGGATAATAGATTTGTGAAGAAATGCTCAGTGCTGTTAATGATTAGAGGAATGAAAATTAAAACCACCTTGAGGTATCACCTCTCACTTGTCAGAAATGTTATCAAAAAATGACGAAAGGGATCGGTACCTCTAGCTCAGTGGTTAGGGCACTGGCCACATACACTGGGGTGGGGGCTGGAAGGTGGGGGGTATGCACTCTGGGCCTGCTAAAACAACAATGACAACTACAACAACAAAATTGCCAGGTATTCAGGTGTTGTAGCCAGTACCTATAATACCAGCCACGTGGGAGGCTGAGGCAAGAGAATAACTTAAGCCTAAGAGTTTGGGGTTGCTGTGAGCTGTAATACCACAGCACTCTACTGAGGGACAACATAGTGAGACTCTGTCTAAAAAAATAAAATAAAATAAATAACAAGTGTTGGTAAGAATGTGAAAAAAATGGAACCCTGGTACACTGTTGGTGGGAATGTAAATTAGTACAACCATAATGACAAATTGTACAGAGAAGAGCTATCTGCATTCCCATGCTCACTGCAGCACTATTCACAGCAGCCAAGTTACGAAATCAGCCAAAGTGCCTGTCAACAGAGGAACGGGCAAAAAATACACAGTATAGATACACGACAGAATACTGTTCAGTTCTAAAAAAGAAATTCTGTCACTTGCCACCACTTGGATCCAAGTGGAGAACATCATGCTAAGTGAAATGAGTCAGACTCAGAAAGATAAATACTGCGTGTTCTCACTTTATCTGGAATCTAAAACAACTGAGCTCAGAAAGAGAGTAGAATGGAAGTTATACCAGCTGAGGGGAACAGGAGGGTAACTGGGAGATGGTGGTCAAACCATGCAAAATCTCAATGAGGAGGAATATGGATTTTTTGTTTTGCATTTAATGGCAGAGCATGGTGAATGTTGTTAGTAACAGAGTACTGCACATTTCAAAATTGCTAGAAGAGTAAATTGTAAATGTTCTCATTCCAAAAAATGTTAAGTATTTGAGGTGATGGGTATGTTAACTAGCTTGATTTAATTATTCCACATTATATTCATAAATCATAACATCACCTTTGTACCCCATATATTTATACAATTATAACTGTCAATTTATAATAAAAAAATACAAAACCATCAAACAACACCTGCAAAAAAGATACAATATGCTTATACTTATTTATACAACTATGCCATGAATTATATATAAATTTGTAATTCTGCCTGCGGCTGTCTTCAGTCATTAATATCCTTAAGACACAACAAGATTAAAAAATGTCAACACATGATCATCTTAGTATAAAGTCTCTTATTTATATTTACAACATCCACATATCCTTCCTTACACATCATTGAATGGACAATGTTGTCAAATTTTGTTTCTTTTTAACTTTGAAAAACAGAAGTATAATTATGCTTTAGGTGGGTCATCTAAAATGCCCTTCCAGCTTGTGGAATAGGTTATGTTTGTTTTTCAGCGAACATCTGCTTGACAAATTGAAATGCTAATTATGATTTATCATTTCCAGGACATCAAATATCTAGATAGTCATAAACGTTGATGACTAACTATATTTCTCAGTTTCACCCAGATGTTTGGCATCACATCAGACCACCTTAGTTTTGCATAAAAATGAAATGTGTCTTGAGTCTGGCTCATCCCAGTAGAGAACAAACTAACACAAATAAAGTGGAGAATACTTCATTTTTTTGTCAAGATGTACAATTCTTTTATACATGTTTAAAATATCATAATTAAACTTGCTCTTAAAAGATAAGTGTCTTTCAATGGTGTACATTTATACCAGCAAAACTCAGAATTAAAACCCTATTTTGAGTAGCTAGCATTAAATGTGAATATCAGAAACTGAAAATAATGTATCTTTTACTAGAATACCTTTTCAGGCTCTAAGTTCAAGTTCATCCTTCAGATGTTATTTCAAGAATGTACTATCATGATACATCCTTGACTTACAATATTCATAGTCTGATGTGATAATTTAGAATATGGATCCTGAAGAATATAAAACAGCATACACTAATGTGTTTACTTTTGTTTAATGTACGTTAAACCCAGACAAGCTTGGTCAAGTTTCCCTTAATGTACCTGGAGCTCCTTCCCTGGACACTATTTTGTTTTCTTAGGAATCAAATAAAATAAACAAATTATCCATCACTTATTATATACATCACACCCAAATCTAAGTGCACATTTCCCAAAAGTGTATTTTCACATCTTGCAACAAAAAGAATAAGTAATGCCTTCAATGTCCTTGTGAGAAATCTCTCTGTCCAAAACTGCCTGTGTTTGCTCTTTGATTTC
The DNA here is from genome assembly GCA_963574575.1 of Galagoides demidoff. NCBI lineage: Eukaryota > Metazoa > Chordata > Mammalia > Primates > Galagidae > Galagoides > Galagoides demidoff. The sequence continues at coordinate 27,153 of CAUYQV010138324.1, forward strand.
ACTGGTTCTACCTCACCTTTCTGACCTCTAAAGGTCAACCTCCCTCAGGGCTCAGTTCTAGGAATGTTTTTCTTTTTGGTCTTCACACACTTTGGTGATCACATCAGTTTCACGGCTTTCCATCCCCCAATTCCTATCTTTAGCAGCATTTCTGATCCGAATTCCAGAATTCAGTATACTGCCTTTTACATTTCACCACAGTGTCTAACAGACATTTCAAGTTTAACACATCCAAAATTGAACCCCCCCTCTTCCCTGTCAAAATCTGCCATACCTACATTCTTCCCCATACCTACATTCTTCCCCAGCCCTCTTCATGGCAACTCAATCCTTCCCATGGCTCAGGCTAAAACTATTGACTCATCCTTTAGACATTTCATTTTTCTCACACCTCATGGAAAATCTATCAGCACATCTTCTTGGCAGAGCCAACTGGTCAGGAAATTCTATTGGCTCTATTTTAGAAATATATCTACTAGTCAGCCATTTCTCAGCACCTTACTGCAGCTACTACACTCCAAGGCCCTATCATGTACCCCTGGATTGCTGCAAAAGCCTCTTAACTCCTCCCCTGACTCTGTCCTTTCCCCCTGTGCTCTGACATCAACCCAGCACAGCCAGAGCAAGCAGAGTGGGGGCAGTGGGATGGGAATGACTCTTAATGTGTATAAGATTTCTTTTTGAGGTATTGGAAGTGACCTAAAGTTGAATTGTGGTAGTGCTTACACAAGTTTGTGAATATACTAAGTACTCCTGAATGGTGTATAGTATATTGGTGAATTATGTGGTATGTAAAATATATTTTAATAAGGATGTTAAATTACAATGGGGGGGTCAGAAACAGTTATTTTCACATGTCCTTGACCTCTCCCATTGGTTTGCAACTGTTGTGAAAAAAGAAAATGATTTGAAGGCCTTGAAAATTTTATCTATTTATTTATAAGACAAGTCAACCTGACACAGTTTCATGGCTGCTGGCAGACATATGAGACTCTTCAAACAGGGAGATAGGACTTTATTACTCACAGCCCAGGAAGGAGCATGAATATTAACATGTTTGATGCCAGGTCCCTGCATTCCACTTCCCAGAGAGAGAGAGAAAGCAGGCCAGTCAGATGCCTGCCCTCATGGTAGGAGGGGTTACAGAAGAGGAACCCTGAGCTTCAGGAACTCAAATCTTTTCTTATGGGTAATAGGCACATTTGACCCTGATCTGGAAGGAACCATCATTGCCCTCTTCCCAATCTACAAGAAAACTTGTGCTTTGCTTCACAGGGAGACACTATCTCTACCTTACAAGATTATTCACTCTATAAACATCCTTGAAAAGGTAGTCTAGATCAAAGGTAATCTGTATTCCTGGTTTCATTTTTTTTTTCTTTTTGAGATAGAGTTTCATTTTGTTACCCTCTATAGATTGCTATGGCATCATAACTCACAGCAACCTCAAACTCCTGGAACTCAAATGATCATCCTGCCTCAGCCTCCAAATTAGCTGGTACTATAGATGCCCACCACAATGCTGGGTTAGTTTTTCTATTTTTGTAGGGATAGGGTTTTGCTCTTGCTCAGGCTGGTCTTGAACTCCTGAGCTCAAGCAATCCACCTGCCTCAACCTCCCAGAGTGCTATAATTATAGGTATGAGCCACCACGCTCAGGCCTATATATTTATTTTTTTTTTTTTTTTTTTGGAGACAGACTCTCAAGCTGTCATCCTAGGTAGATTACCATGGCGTCACAGCTCCAACTCCTGGGCTCAAGCAATCCTCTTGCCTTAGTTTTTTCTAATTTTTAGTAGAGATGGGGTCTCAGTTTTTGCTCAAACTAGTCTTGAATCCATGAGCTTATGCTATCCACCTGCCTTGGCCTCCCACAGTGCTAGGATTAAAGGCTGGAGCCACCAAGCCCAACCTGACATATTGTTTTTAAAAAAACCTCTTTGTTAGACCTGGTGGGGGGCTTATGTCTGTAATCTTAGCACTCTGGGAAGTGAAGGTGGGTGGACCAGCCTAAGCTAGACCAAGACCTCATCTCTAAAAATAGCTGGGCATTGTAGCAGGCATCTGTAGTCCCAGGAACTTGGGAGGCTGAGGTAAGAGAATCGCTTGAGCCCAGGAGTTTGAGGTTGCTGTGAGCTATGACACCACAGCACTCTACCAAGAGCAACAAAGTGAACTCTGTCTAGAATAAATAAATAAATAAAAACCCTTGGTTTAGGTTCATTGACATACAAGAAGTTGTAAACAACCTGATGAGTTTGGAGATTAGTATGCACAATCTGTGTCATAAACATATGCATAACCTTTAAAAATTTCCTCATACTCTTTTACTATTATTATTATTATTCACTTATAAGAACACAACATAAGATCAACCCTGGTAGCAAATTTTTAAGTATACAATACATTGCTGTGCAGGAGACCTCTAGGACTTATTGATCTTATGTAACTGGAATGTTGTACCCTTTAGCTAACACCTTCCTGTTTCCTTCTCCACCTCAAACCCTAGAACCTTCCATTCTACTTTATGTTTCCATGAGTTTGATCTTTTGGGGGTTCCTCATATAAGTGGTCTCATGTGATATTTATCCTTCTGTGCCTGGCTTATTTCACTTAATGTAATGCCCAGCATGTTGATCCATGTTGTTCGAATGGCAGGATTTCCTTCTTATTAAAAGACTAATAATATCTCATTATATATATATATATCTCACAATTTCCTTATTTGTTCATCTGTCAATGGACATTTAAGTTGCTTTCATGTCTTGGCTATCATGAATAATGCTAAAATAGACATGGGAATGCAGATACCTCTTTGAGTTCCTAAATTTAATTCCTTTGGATATATCCTCAGAAATAGGATGGATAGATCATATGGTAGTCTTATTTTTAATTTTTTGATGAATGTTTATACTCTTTTCTACCATAGTTGTAACAATTTGTATTTCCTACATGATTATTTTATAATTTATCTTATATAAGATAAATGCTCAGTGTTAAGAAGGTATTACTATGCTCCTCATTTTTTGCAGATGAAGGAACAGGCTTGGAGCAGTTAAAGAATTTGCCCTAAAAGCCAGGAAGTGGCAAACCTGAGATTCAAATCCAACAGTGTAGTGGAGTCCAGGGGTGGGTAGGTGTGGACTGTCATGGGGCAACTCAAGCACACTGGCACAGCAGGAATGTGCTCATTCATGGATTGCTGCTCTTAACACCCCATGCACCTAACCTGGAGATTAGTAAATCCACACACAAAAAAGTTACAAACACGTGCATGAACAGTATTAGGGAAAGATGGTAAACTTCACATATAATCCTGCCTCCCAGTGATATAGGGTTCCCCCTTTTAGGGCTGAACAGGGACCCTCGTTTTCTAGGCCTAATCAAACAGACTTTTTTTCCTCCAAACTGCACTCTCTGAACAGGAGAAAAGCAGTTTTGCCAGTATTTCATGTAAACCAGGCCTCTTCTGGAGTATACTCCCTGCCACTTTGTCTAGAGCTGGAAGGACTACATTCATTTGTTAATACACTCCTTCATTCACTAATCAACATCTTCCTTCCCTTTGTCATGTCCTGGCCAAGTGTAATTCACTAAACCTCCCTGTTTACAAATGGTATATATCTCTGTAGACAAAAGACCCCTGCAGTACTTCCCACTTGGGTGTCTGCCTCTGCCAGAGGTTCTGGTGCCTTTCATTCCTTCTGCATTCTTTTCTATCTAATAAATTCTATCTTATAACTGATCTGTGTGGTCTGTGGGTTCATTCTTGGAATCTCTGAGACCAAGGACCTACTACAGAAAGAATTTCTGCCAACACCAGTGCTCTGGTTGGTGAGACAATCTCCCACAGATCTTCTGAAGCAAAGAATAGCAGGGAGTCTCTCAGGGTCACAGTTCCCTTAATTTCATTTTGAACCACAAATATTAGTAAGACTGTGTATGTGATAATAAGCATATTTATACACTGAAGCTCCCAGTGGAAGTGTATGCTGTGGTATTCTACAAAGGAGCATTTGATATACAAGAAACAAATTCTGATACAAGATATTGACTTCACTATTTTGTTAGTAATTTATAAATTAATAATTGATATAATGAAAGATTTATACCAAGTTAAGCCTAAGGTTTTCAAATGACAATTAGCTATACACACAAGTAGAGATGAATTAGTTTAGGGAAATTTTACTTAGAATTTCTAAGGAAAGACTAAAAAAAAATTTAGTGATTGCTTTAAACATAATTTTAAGGTTTACATGTAATTCAGCAATAGGCATCATAATAATGAGCAGTAATTACAAATTGTATTTTTTCATGCTGGTATAGCAGTAAAGTAGCAAATAATATCTTTCCTTTATCTCAACTGAAATGTTTTCCCAAGGAAAGTTTGAGATTTTAGATAACTCATAAATCTTTAATAGCTCAATGCCTCAGAAAATTGACTCTAGTTAACTTTACTAATAACTTCAAAATATATTGTTTATAGTTTTCTCTTGCAAAGAGCCACAGCTTTTCGCATGGTTTTTAGAGGACGTCAGACCAATTAATCTTAAAACTGGTGAAGAAGGGTATTAGAAGGTCTAATCTAGAAAATCATGAACAAAATGACTTTATTTCTTAAGGATATGCTTTTTAGATTTGAGGTATTGTTATCATCTTCCAAAAAAAAGCCTTCTTTACTCAAGGAGTCATGAGGCTCTGTCAGTTCCAAGTCTAAAATTCAGAGAAATCTCTGAAGTAAAAAACATACCACTGAAAATGCAAATGTGTAAAAGATACCACTGGAAATTCACACCTAACAGGTACAATGCACACTATTCGGGTGAAGGGCACACTTAAAACTTCTACTCAAACTGCACAAAAGTAATTTATGAAGCCAACACATTTGTACCTCTGTAATAGTCTGAAATTAAAAAAGGAAAGAAAGTTGTTAGCCCATAGGAATGATTCCTGATAAATTAAAATATTTAAATTAAACATAATTGCAATGGTAAACAACAGCATTAAGAAGGTTTGTAATAAAAATTAAAAGCATGTTTGGGAAAATGCTAAGGTCCTCAAAAACATTTATAAAAATGTTTTTCTGATTAAATTTCTAAATCTCCCAATTTAGAAATCCTAGTAGACTAACATCGCCAAATAAAATAAGCACAGTGGTGAGGGTAATTCATTTGTTTTTATAAGTTCTCTGTAAATAATTAAGTCTGAAAATACATCTGAAGCCCACCATCAATGAGGAACAATGGGGGAAGGGGTCTTTGTCTTGCACTCAGCAGGGGCCTCTAAACTAATATGTATTCCCACCCACTATTGCCACACCACATGGTTCTGTGCAATTTAGCTTCACATACTGTTAATCATTTCAGCATTCAAAAAGTCTCCTTGAAAAGTCCAGCTGAAGGGGCATACTGATTCATGGTGGCTAAAAAAAATCCTTGCAATTCAGAAGCTATTTTATATTAAAGATAACAAATAAATAGCATGAGAAGACATTAGAGACATTTGGATTCTTGTACAGTGCTCTCTTCTACCTTTCCTGTATCTTTTGCCTTTGTTCCAAGTCAGAGCAAAGGCAATAGCAAAACACTGTATAGACTGAAAGACACTAATTTCCTTGAAGATTTCTCAATCCAATTGTGAAGAGACATGAAAGTTGCAGACAGCTCACAAAACAAGTAAGCCTTTAAATAAAACAGCACTGGAGGCAAAAGTGAAGTCATTGGCAGGAAGAGGCGTGACTTTTAATATCATATATAACCACACACCTACAGGAGAGAAAACACGATTAAATTCAAATGGAGGAAATGAGTGGGAAAGGGGAGCAGGGAGGGTGATTGATAACCTCTCACCTAAGGTGCACAAATCTTGAGGATACACATACAGCACACCCCTAAGGGTGAAGGGCTCAACTACAACTTGAACTTTGCCTAAGAAATGCTTGTGTTGATGCGAGGAGAAAGGAACACATGAACACTGTTGGTGGGACACAAACTAGTACAACCTCAATGGAAAGTGGTTTGGAGATTCCTCAGAGAACTAAAAGTAGACCTACTGTTTGATCCAGCAATTCCACTGCTGGGTATTTGTCCAAGGGAATAAAGTCATTTTATCAAAAAGACACCTGCATTTGAATGTTTACAGGAGCACCATTCACAATCACAAAGATGAGGAAGCAACCTAAGTGCCCATCAATACAGGAGTGGATTAATAAAATATCATACATAAATATGGAGTACTCCTCAGCCATAAAAAAAGTTGTGAACTAGTTCTAACCTGGATGGAAGTGGAGACCATTCTAAAGGAAGTTTCACATTAAGGGAAGAACAAATACCACATGTACTCAATATTAAACTGGAACTAATTAATCCACACCCGCAGGTATAGTTGGCAGTAAAACTCAATGAAAGGTGGGAGGGCAGATGAAAGAATGGGTAAATTTATATGTAATAGGTAAAAAAGTATCCACTTATAACTTTGACTCAAACTATACAAAAGCAACTCATGTAACCAAAACATTTGTACCCTTATAATATTCTAAATTAAAACATAAAATAAAATAAATATGCTATTATTTTACTATATAAAGTAAGATCTAGAAAAATATATACCAAATATTTCATCATTGTTAGTAATGGAAAGAACGCAAGGGGAAGAAAGGACTCTTCTTTACCTTGTTCTGCTGCTCACAACACAATTCTTATATAATTGTTTTATATAATTTTGTGACTACTTATTTTTTAACTTCTTACCTCTCCTACTTAATTAGTCATATGACATGAGGCAAGGTAATCTAGCTCATCAGTTTTCTAATTCATAAAATGGGAACAATAGTAGTATCCATGGCATGGGGTTATTGTGAAAGTTTGATGACTTAAGAAGTACAAAGTACTTAGAATGGTACCTGTGGGCTTGGCGCCTGTGGCTCAATCGGCTAAGGCGCCAGCCACGTACACCTAAGGTGGCAGGTTCGAATCCCCAGCCCGGGCCCGCCAAACAACAATGATGGCTGCAACCAAAAAATGGCCTGGCATTGTGGCGGGCGCCTGT
>CAUYQV010138326.1:0-12377 GCA_963574575.1 Galagoides demidoff
CATGACCTAGCAATTGTGAATTGGGCTGCAATGAACATTCTGGTACAGATATCTGTATTATAGCATGATTTATGGTCTTCTCAGTATATACTTAACAGAGGAATCACAAGATCAAATGGTAGATGTATATTTAGATCTCTGAGTGGTCTCCATATGGTTTTCCAAAAGGGATGTATTAGTTTGCATTCCCACCAGCAGTGTAGTAGTTCTGATGTCCTTCTACTCTCCATTATCCTGGATTCTTTATATTCCGGACTCATTGTCCTATCTAATCCATCTTCTTCAAGGGTTCCTTAGTTTCTTATCATTTTTCCAACAACATCATCAGGGTTCTAAGGATCCATATCCCTATGATGGCAGCACAGATAGACCTCAGGGTTCAGCAGTTCACATTTGCTTGTTAACCATCACCATCATCTCACCCACCTGCTTGTAGTGTGTGCTCCAGATGAATCATTACAAATTCAGAAACATCTAAGGCCCTGGATTACATTATTTTAATACATCAAAATATATAATCTTTATTCCAAATACTTTTTCAGGCAACAGTGGAGGAAGAAGTGGGAGGGATTTTGCCATGGTAGCAAACAGGAATTCTGTGAAAGATTTACAATAAACTTACTCTCCAAAGAAAGGTGCCTCTCCGCACCTTACACATGCCAACATAATACTCAGCACTCCACGAACATCAATGGATACAGAATTATCACAGTACCTTCATTTCAATCCCCTTCCCAGAGTCTACCCATACCTTTCCCCATATCCTCTTTCTCACTTAATTCAGGAACAAGCTAGATTGCGGCTAAGGTTCACTCCAAAACCAGATATAGAGCCTGCTGGGTGAGTAGGGGGCCAGCCAGAAAAATCTCTGGTATAGTACATCTACCTAAGAAAAGGAGCAGTCAGTAGCATTTGTACCTGTACCACAGACTAGGGAGGCAAACTCCACTTTAATTGTGGACAGTTTGGGAGCCCCCTCACTTGGCAACAGGCACCCCAAATTGATTCTATATAATAAAAATAAACCCACAATAACAACAACAAAAAAACTCACCATCTTATATCCAAATATCTTGATCTTTTCTACCTTTGTAGTTTCTAAAGGATTGTTGGATCCAATATCTGCTTTGACAGGGCAAAGATCATAAGATGAAGGAATTAATGGCTAGAGGAGAGGGATACCTTATCTAAGATTTTACAGATAGTAATGGGAGTCAGAGCTAGAAGCTGGACTTCGTATTTAGCACTCTTTTTGCTACTGTCTCCTAAATCTGCTCTTCATCATTTTGTTTGAAGAAGAGTCCCAGCACATATCTTTATTCAAATATAGTAGAACTCCATAGTTGACCACCTTTCCACACTGACCACCTCCTTAAGTTTATCTAATTTTCATAGACAAGACAGGCTCCACACGTAAGTATCCATACAGTAGGCAGGTTCCTTATGTTGACCACCTCCATGTTAACCAGTTTGTTACAGTGCCTTGGGTGGTCAACTTTCAGAAGTTCTACATATGTCTGTAAATATTTTGAAATCAATGATAACATCTGAATTTTTAACAAATTATCAATAGTATATTCTTCCTCTTTAGAGAATAGTGAAAGAAATGGAAAAAATTGTATATTTTCCTCAGGTTTATGTGACAAACTAATCATTAATTCAGATGTGCTTAATTTACATATTTTTTTAAAAATGTCACAAAATCACACTAGTTTGTAAAAGAGATGGAAAAAGATCAGTATCACAATTAAATAATTGAATTGTAAGTCATTAAATAGTATTTTCTTACTTTTACATATATAATTCTGTAGGCCTATATTATATAACAACAAGCTCTTTGAAATGTATTAACATTACTAGGTGGGCACAGTGGCTTGCATCTGTAGTCCCAGCTATCTGGGAGGCTGAGGTGGGAGGATTACTTGAATCAGGAGTTCAAGGCTCAGCAAGACCGAGACCCTATCTCTTAAAAATAGCTAGGTGTTGTGGTGAGCACCTGTAGTCCCAGCTACTTGGGAGGCTGAGGCAAGAGGATTGCTTGTGCTCAAGAGCTCAAGGTTGCTATGAGCTATGACACTACTGCCCTCAACCAAGGTAAGAAAGAAAGAAAGAAAAGAAAGGAAGGAAGGAAAGGAATTAATTCCTTTAATTCTTCTATTAAATATTCTACCTGTCTCCTGGATTTGTCTCACTATATTTATATCCTTTATGCATTGCACAAACGATAGGATTCTAACTCCTCAGAGTGTCAAGAAATAAATTTAGTATGCTTCAACCTGCATAATTTTTTTTTTTTTTGAGACAGAGCCTCAAGCTGTCGCCCCGGGTAGAGTGCAGTGGCATGACAGCTCACAGCAACCTCCAACTCCTGGGCTTAAGTGATTCTCCTGCCTCCACCTCCCAAGTAGCTGGGACTACAGGCACCCGCCACAACACCCGGCTATTTTCTAGTTGCAGCTGTCATTGTTGTTTGGCAACCTGAGCTGGATTCGAACCTGCCAGCTCAGGTGTACGTGGCTGCCACCTTAGCCACTTGAGTCACAGGCACCAAGCCTGAACCTGAATAATTAAGAACAAAATGGGGCTTCTCCCTCAAAGTAGGATGGAATGGTTTGTGGCAGATCAGGGGTCTTGAAAAGAACTAGAAAAATTGGATTCATTTTTTATTTAAAACCATCATGGAGCTGCCAAAGCAATGAGGACCAGAACAGCTAAAATGCTGGAGAGCAGAAATCTGTGGAGAGATGAACTTAGTCTTTAATTTAGACAGAAGGGCACTGCTGAGGACCAGAAAAGTAATAGACTTTTGGAAGTTTATGCGGGGCTAGAGTAACAAAACTGGATACCTGAGGGGCTTCAAACACATGATTCATTTCCCCATCAAGACTTTTGCCAATTCTGAAGCTATGCAAAGCTAGAAGCAAAATTTTAAGTCAAAACCTCACCAAAAGCAGTTTTCTACAATCTTTTAATGCTAAAGAGGCAAAACTTAGATTTCAGGACCTGTTGGGAGCATGAGTCCTGATAAATACGGCAGCTCTCAGTTGAAAGCCCTGGTTCAACTGAAAGCATCGGTTCAGTCCTGACAGAATTAATGTGATCACCTTTGACCCTTTCTGCCTGACAGGGAACACAATGAATTCCCCTTGAGTAAGATATCATCTGGAGCTTCGACAGTTTTTAATATACAGTATCTAGCATAAAATTCAATAAAAATTACTAGACATGTCAAGAAATCTGTTGAACAACCAAGGGAAAAACACAGACAATAAAATAATTGACCCACAGATGACTCTGAAATGGCGTTATTAGACAGGGCTTTTTTTGAATCTCCGACAGTTATGTTCAAGAAAATAGAAGAGAAAATGAATGAGAAAATAGCTGAAAAGTGGGAATATTTCATCAGAGAACTGAAATCCAATTATTAAAAAGAATCAAATAAAAATTTACAAATTAATAAATACAATTAATCACATTTAAAAATCAATAGATGGATATGACTACAGCTTAAGCACAACAGAAGAGAAAATGAGTGGAGTGAAAGACATGTCAGGAAGCAAACTGAAGCACACAAAGAAAAGAGGGAAATACGCAAAACAGCATGAAAGACAGGTGGGACACAATGTAACTGGAATCCCAGAAGCAAAGAATGGAGCAGAAGCAATATTTAAATAGATGAGAATTTTTCAAAACTGATTTTTAAAAAAAGTTAACATAAAGACTCAAGTGTCTTTTTTTTTTTTTTGAGACAGAGCCTCAAGCTGTCCCCCTGGTTAGAGTGCTGTGACATCACAGCTCACAGCAACCTCCAACTCTTGGGCTCTAGCAAGTCTCCTGCCTCCGCCTCCCAAGCAGCTGGGACCACAGGCGCCCACCACAACGCCCAGTTATTTTTTGGTTGCAGCCATTATTGTTGTTTGGAGGGCCTAGGCTGGATTTGAACCCACCACTTTAGGTGTTTGTGGTTGGGCCTTAGCCGCTTGAGCCACAGGCGCTGAGCCAAGGCTCAAGTGTCTTAACAAACCTTAACCAGCATAAATTCCAGGAAACAAAACAAAAATCATGTACCTGGAAGAAAGCCTACTGAAAACAAAAGCAAACAAACAAAAAAAATTGTAAGCAGCCTGAAGAGAAGGAACATTATCTCCAAAGAAGCAACAATAAAACAGACAACTGATTTCTCAAAAGAAATGATAAAAGCCAGAAGACAATGGAAAGACATTAAAATGCTGAAAGAAGAGGCAGGAAAGCAAACTTGCTCATCTAGAATTCTACGCCTGTGGGAAAATCTTTAAAAATGAAAGTAAAGCAAACAAAAACAAAAAATTGATCAAGGGAAGACTTGCACTAATAAAATGCTTATAAAGGGGAGTAAGTTAGGCAAAGGTCAAAGGAAAAATATGATCCAAGATAAAAACATGGAAATGCAGGAACAAAGAACCAAAAAAAGGATAAATGTGTTAGTAAATATAAATGGATTCTGATTACAAACCACAGTAACTACAATGTCTTGAAATTTAAAAATGCAGACAATAATGCAAAAAGTGTAAGGAGAAAATGTGTTTAAATTACTGGAAGGTTACTGCTTTGTAAACTGCTATGGTAAACTAAAATTAACTAATGATGCATGTTATAATCTAATATGACCACTAAGGAGTAAACAAATTATAACAAGTTATTAGATGGTGGATAATAATATAAATTATCTGATCTAAAGGAAGACAAGAAAGGAGAAAGATGACTATAAAACAGGCAGATTAAATAAAAACAAATAATAAAATGGTAGCTTTAAATCCAACTATACATGTATCAGTAATTATATCAAATGTAAATTTATTGTAATTCATCATATGAATAAATTTAAAAGAAAAAACATATCATCTCAATAGATACAGAAAAAGCACATGACAAAACTCAATATTCATTCATGGGGGAAAAAGTCTAAGCAAACTAGGAGTAGTACAGTAGTTCTTTGATCTGATAGCAAATGTCTACAAAAAGCTACAGTTAACAATCATACTTAATGGTATAAAAATGACTCTTTCCTCATAAGATCAGGAACAAGGCATGGGTATCTTCTCGCACCACTTTTAGTTGACATCAAACTGTAAGTTCTGGCCAAGGCAATATGATAAGAAAAGTTTTAAAAGGTATACAAATTGGAAGGGAAGAAAGAAAATGGCTTTATTCATAAATGACATGTTTATTTACATAGGAAAAAAAAGAGCTACTACAAATAATAAGTAAGTTTAGGGAAACTTTAAAATACAAGGTCAATATACATGGGTCATCATGAAAGTTTTGAGATACACAAAAATCAAGAAATGTAAAATCTGTGTTAACAAAAAGAAATGACATTTTCCTAACACCAATAAGCTGACCAAGCTGAAACTTGCATGAGTGAATCAGAAAGGATGCTGTCAACTATGTTTCTTGGGAGTGAAATAATGGACCATAACACAGTCTGTCTTAAAACTTTCACAGCGGCCTATATATAAAACTTAATTCTATATACTAGGAATGAACAATTAGAAATTGAAATTTTAGATCAGGCACAGTGGCTCACATCTATAATCCTAATACTATGGGAGGCCAGGATGGGTGGATCACTCGAGGTCAAGAGTTTGAGACCGGCCTGAGCCAGAGTGAGACCACACAATCTCCCATAGGATAGAAAATTAATCTTACTCTTATATTTCACAAAAACAGATAAAACTGACTTAAAAAAATTAAAAACTTTTTTCCTCAAAATACACCATCAAGAAAGTAAAAAATCGGGCAGAGACTGTGGCTAAGTAGGGTGCCAGCCCCATATATTGAGGCTGGTGGGTTCGAACTCGGCCCTGGCCAAACTGCAACAACAACAAAAATGAAAAGAAAAGAAAAAGAGTAAAAAATCAGCCAGGCACAGTGGCTCACGCCTGTAATCCTAGCACTCTGAGAGGTTGAGGCAGGTGGATTACCTGAGCTCAAGAGTTTGAAACTAGCCTGAGCCATAGTGAGACCTTGTCTCTAAAAATAGCCCAGTGTTGTGGCAGGCACCTATAGTCCTGGCTATTTGGGAGGCTAAGGTAAGAGAACTGTTTAAGCCCAAGAGTTTGAGGTTGCTGTGAGCTGTGACACCACAGCACTCTACCAAGGGTGACAAAGTGAGACTGTCTCAAAAAAATAAAAAATAAATAAAAATAAATAAATAAGCAAAGGATCTGAACAGATACTTCTTCAAAAAAGATACACAAAACAAGAACATAAACAGATGCTCAGCATCATTAATCATTAGAGAAAAGCAAATCAAAACCACAATTAGATAACACCTCACAAACATTAGAAACATTAGGATGGCTAAAATTAAAAAGAGAGGAGGGCGGATTGCTTTAGCTCATGAGTTCGAGGCTAGCCTGAGCAAAAATTGAGACCCTTGTCTCTACTAAAAATAGAAAAACTGGCTCGGCGCCTGTGGCTCAAGTGGCTAAGGTGCCAGCCACATACACCTAAGGTGGCAGGTTCGAATCCAGCCCGGGCCCACCAAACAATGATGGCTGCAACCAAAAAATAGCCAGGCGTTGTGCTGGGCAACTATGGTCCCAGCTACTTGGGAGGCGAAGGCAGGAGACTTGCTTGAGCCCAGGAGTTGGAGAGTTGGAGGTTGCTGTGAGCTGTGATGTTACAGCACTCTACTCAAGGGGATAGCTTGAGGCTCTGTCTCAAAAAAAAAAAAAAAAATAGAAAAACTGAGGCAAGAGGATCACTTGAGTCCAAGAGTTGGAGGTTGCTGTGAGCTATGACACCACAGCACTCTACCCAGGGGGACAGCTTAAGACTCTGTCTCAAAAAAAAAAAAAGTGGAAAAATTAGAACACTTATACTTCAGCAGTGCAATTGTAAAATAGTGCAAATGACTTCAAAAAATAATTTGATAGTTCTTCAAATTTTAACCGACCTATGCATATGTACAAGAGAATTAAAAATATTTGTTCACATAAAAACGTGTACACAATTTTCACAGAAGCATTAATTCATATCAGCCAAGTGGAAACAACCCAAATGTCTATCAACTTACAAATGTCATGTATGTGTACAATGGAATATCATTCAGCTATAAAATGGAATGAAGTACTAGTATATGCTACAACATGATAAATTTTGATATAAAAAGAAGCTGAACCCCAAAGTCCACATGCCATATGATATCATTTATATGAAATGTCTACAACAGTCAATCCATAGAGACAAAAAGTAGACAAATCTGTCAAGGGCTGGAGGTGGGAGGATGACCACTGATGGGGATAGGCTTTCTTTGGGAAAAGTTTAAAATGTTCTAAAATTAGATCAAGGTGGTGGATGCACAACTATATATTTAAAAACACCAAACTGTACACATTTTAAAAGGGTAAAACTTAATATGAATTATACCTCAATAAGACTGTTAGAAAAAAACTAAAAACCCTTGACAGCTCTCCTTTGCCAAAAAAAGAGTTTAGTGGAGCATTTAAGAAACTTCGTGACTTATTTCCATCTAAACTTTAAACCCTTATCTCTTGCTATTTCCCCCTTCTGCCATCTTCTGGTTCTACTCCAAACACATAAAGCTGTTTTATAATTCCACGCCTTTGCACATACTATTCTTGCTGTCAAGAATGTTATACTCCCTGTACTGTTTCTGTTGAACTCCTACTTATCCTTCAAGAACAAATGTTGTACAAAAAAATACAAAATAAAAAAAGAACAAAAGTTTCTTCCAAGAAATCATTCTTAACCCCATGCAGAGTTCATCATTTGATCTCTGATATAAACACTGGTTTCTAGACTCTGAACATCTTAAGTTTACTAGATAGTACCAACTTCAGCTCCAGGACCTAAAGCTTGTAAGCAATTAGTAAATGTTTATTGAATAAATGAATGACAAAACACTCCCTTCACTACTGACCAAAAATAGTATTTTTCTTCAACTAGTTTTTTTTTTTTTGAGACAGAGCCTTAAGCTATCCCCCTGGGTAGAGTGCCATGGCATCACAGCTCATAGCAACCTCCAACTCCTGGGCTCAAGCAAGTCTCCTGCCTCCGCCTCCCAAGTAGCTGGGACCACAGGTGCCCACCACAACGCCCGGCCATTTTTTGGTTGCAGTCATCATTGTTGTTTGGCGGCCCGGGCTGGGGATTCGAACCCGCCACCTTAGGTGTATGTGGCTGGCGCCTTAGCCGATTGAGCCACAGGCGCCGAGGCTTCTTCAACTAGTTTAATCGGTAAAACCCATACAAATACAACTTGAGTTCAGGCCTACAGAGACCAATAAAATGAAATAAAAACACAAATTTGGGTCCAACATTGAGACTGGGGGAAATTACCATCAAGTAACATTTCATGGGGTTCATAGTTTGGATACTTATCATTGTTGACCGAACACGCTTACTGAAGTCAATATTCTTTTATTCAACATATTAAATGTGTTGTTTAACTCTGATAACCACAGCTGTGACTTAGTTAACGATATCAATAAATCCTACTTAAATCAGAGACAGGAAAAATTATGCAAATGAATTCTTATCTGTTTTTCTGCCCAAGGCATATTTGATAACATATAAAACATACTCCAAATAGTTTCTACTTAATAGTCAGGAAGCCATTTGAGGCTTTATTTGGATCCAAATCAAATACAAGGAAGAGAAGCTTGCTACATTCACGAATGGTTTTATTTCAGAAAGAAATTATACATTTAAAAGAGACAGAGTTAAGAGCTTACATTCACATATGGAAGTGAATCTAGGAAAGTCAACAATTATTAATATACAAAGCCACATGATTTAAAGACAGTAACAGATAAAAACAGATGGGCTTGCGTTAGATTCATCCACAAAATAATATCTTTTGTTTAAAAACAAAAAGATATTGGTTTTAAGATCGCTCTTTTGAAATAAGTTTGTAGCTCCAAGGGACCTTAAAATCAAACTGATCATACCAACCACCATTATATGCTGTATCACGCCCACATGCATCCAGCAGGATGGAAACCATCTATCAATTATACCTTGCAGCTAGCCAGGATGTCTTCGACCAATCTCTTGTAAACCCAGGCATCGCCCTTAAGTCGCTGCCTCCTGATACCCACCACATCAGGTTTTTGAAGCTGGCACACTTCTAGTTCAAACTGCATTGTCACTTTGCCAAAATCTGACTGTGTTCGACACTTCAGTGTATAACTGTGAAAAACCAAAGAAGCCAGTTAGTAGGATAATCATATTCTGTATGATACAAGAGTTTTCTAAGCCTCTAGGAGACCAGTGGAGAAAATGAACCATTATTTCACAGTAAGCAGTGTATTACTGTTTACCATTTCCAAATGACTAGATATGTTTTACTAATGAAGTATAACTGGTATTTTCCCAGAAACTGAACTAGGATCCCAAAAAAATCAGGATTTAATCAGGATTCTCTCTTGCTCCAAAGAAAAGCCCTTCTTTCATTGCTATGCATGCCATTAATGCTCAAGAAAGCTGATGTTCTTTGTTTTATTTTATTGAGACAGAGTCTCACTTTGTCACCGTTGGTAGAGTGGTGTGGTGTCACAGCTCACAGCAACCTCAAACTCTTGGGCTCAAGCGATTCTCCTGCCTCAGTCTCCCTAGTAGGTGGGATGACAGGTGCCCACCACAACACCCAGCTATTTTTTTTGTTTAGCAGGCCCAGCTCAGGTTCAAACACACCAGCCCAAGAGCATGTGTCTGGCTCCCTAACTGCTGAACTATGGGCACCCAGCCAAAGCTGACATTCTTTATGTAACACTTACAGTGTAATCCATGAACACTGGGTGATTTCTACATGTTCACAACAAAGGAAGACATAGGGAATATGAGGAATATTTTGTATGTGTGCACCTCATCAAAAACTGTCTTTCATACACATAATGCTGAAGCCACTCACCTGTCAGAAAGGTACCCATGTTTCTAAGGTTTTTCTAATAGTTATAAGACCTTATGATCATTACAACACTATTAAAAAAAAAGAAAAGCAAAAGAAAAGCCCAAAGAAGTGGTATATTCCCATAGATGAAATGTATAAAATTTATGGCTAAAATTGCCACATTAGCTACTTTGATAATGGAAAGCCCAGTCTAAGTGAAGCCTTAAGCTCACCTTAACAAATAGGTATGACCCTGAAAAGTGGTATAAGTTTAATCCATGTAAACAAAAAATTTTTTATTAGTTTAATCATATTTTAGATTTTTAAATATTTGTCTTATTGCTCTTTAAACAATAAATATAAACAATAGGACTGATTTTGAACTTCAGCTCCCTAAATATTTCAGGGCACAGGATTAGACACTCACCATCTCTCACAGATGTTATGGAGAAATAACAATGTCTATTATGTATTATGAAATTTTACAAAATATTCTTTTTCTTACTAATTTAGTCATTTATTTTAGAGAAGGGGCTTGATCTCTTAAAAATAAGCAGTTGATATCAGAAATTCCAAAAAGAACTCTGGATAGTTAAGGTTCTTGACAGGATGATGAAGCACAGAACAATTTAGTTACATGGAAGATAATAAGCAATTCGTCGTGACTGGGAACAGATGATAATGGAATGTAACCAAAATTAGTAACACCACACACCATTTGAAAAGTTTGCTTTCATCTTTCTTTCTGCCTTGTCTGAAAAAAGATAAAAACAAATAGAAAAGGTAAAAAGAAAAAAGGGGGTCAAGGCAGAGAGCTCCTAGTTTATTAGGAACTTAGAAGGACAAAGTATCAATTAAAGGCTTATGACAGAGATTTGGTTAGAAATTCTGGAACCACAGATAAGCCCCAAACATGAAGAAGAAATCATGGTGAGTTAGATGTGTTCTAATGAAGCCTAAAGAGGAAAACCAGGGTTAATGTAAGGAATGAGTTAACATTTACAGATAAATAAGAAATAAAATTATATTTGTAAAAGATTGTTTGCTAGAAATCTTATTCTATACTGACTATAATATTTACATAATTAAATCTATCTATGGCTCTAGTGGTTGCTCAATGAAGTAATTTTAAAGAGACATACTAAGGTGACCAGACATCCCGCTTTTGGCCGGACAGTCCCGATTTTTAACAATTTGTCCTGTGTCCTGTTTTTAAAAAGTCCTGATTTTTGGAAAGAATGCACAACAAGCTAGGGAACGGCGGGAGAACGGGAAGGGAACAGATGGTTTTCAGCTGCCATGTGGCTATTTTGCCAGGATATGAGTTTTATATTATTTTTGTCAATTTTATAATGTTAAACTTTAATAATAACAAATAATTGTTGAGAACTGATCATCAAGAACTGCTTATCAAAGTTCGCACTGTTGATCAGTTGTTAGAATTCGACCACCATTGTCTGGACTTAATGAACAATGGCATTTTTTGGCATTGGCAACCACGAAAACATTTTGTAACTGTCTTTCAGACAATACACATTGTACTACACATGCTAGTGCTAGTTAAACAAGTGATGTCAACAAATCATCTATTCAGATAATTTAGGTAAGTAATTTATTTATTTCACGAATTTAGCAGACAGTACTCATATTATTTATATTTTATAGTGGAGGCAAAAAGTCTAGCTTCGGTCTTGAAAGTGACATGACTTACAAGGTATCATTATTAAAAAAAATATTGATAAGGAAAAGGTTAAATCTTGGGTATCAGCAAAAATCACAATAGAGAACAAATGGTTAGAAATATTTCATCTTTTTTTTTTTTTTTTTTTTGGAGACAGAGCCTCAAGCTGTCCCCCTGGGTAGAGTGCCATGGCATCACAGCTCATAGCAACCTCCAACTCCAGGGCTCAACCGAGGCACCTGCCTCTGCCACCCAATTAGCTGGGAACACAGGCGCCCGCCACAACGCCTGGCTATTTTTTGGTTGCAGTCATTGTTGTTATTTGGTGAGCCCTGGATTCGAACCTGCCACCTTAGGTGTATGTGGCTGGCGCCTGAGCCGCTTGAGCCACAAGCGCCGAGCCTATTTCATCATTTTGAAACAAACCATGTTCCATACAATAATGCACTAGAAATTGTGGGATACATGCTGTCCTTACCAGGAACTAATGCTGTGACTGAACATGTTTTTTCTTCAGTAAATAACGTGTGGACATCAGAAAAATCACAATTAAGTGTTGAGAGTTTGAAAGCCATTTTACGTGTGAAATATAATTTAACAAATTCTTGTGAAAAATTTCATGACCTTTCAAACAATGACAGCAATCTACTAAAAAAAATTCACTCAAATGAGAAATATGCCAAAGAATAAAATAATACTATACATATTTTTTAATGTATTGTATTTGTAAATTGTACTTATGTTGAAATTTAAAAAAAAATTACAATACTATTTTTGCATTCTATGAAAATTTTTGTT